>JAGDQP010002903.1:2793-99276 GCA_022664845.1 Lepisma saccharinum
ATCCGGATAGTTTTGACAGCCCTATCCCTGCCCATGGCATGTGGGCTTTGTGGTGGACAAACACCGTTGGCGTGGGTTTTATCGGGGTTCTCCTGTTTCCTCCCACTTCGTTCCACCAATTCAACCCATCATCATCCATACGGCCTGAGCCATAGTTGCCTAAAGGCGTTAAAATAAATTCAATTCAATGCGTAAGTTTATTCATAAACATACAAGGGTCGTATTGTATATTCTACGTTGTAGTTTCACATTTAGGAAGATGTAAATAACCTTTAGGACAGCCAGTAAAATAATTATTTGATATTCATATCGATAGCGTCGATAAAAAAAAAAGCAAAAATAAAAGACGATTTCTAGACAGTAACGAAGAATGTAGTGTCACCTAGTGTGGTAGTGATTCCTGCACTGATAATCTTCAGGATGGAAAGGAGAAAATTTTGAATATAAAACATTTAAAATCTATGGTTGCAACAGTAATTTTGTACGTAGAGAATAAATAGCTTCAACAGACATCTTCGTTACATTAATTATGAATTATAGATTAAAATTACACACATTGAAAAGTTTCGTGTCATTCTAAAGATATATAGAGCAATTTAAGATCTAGTGTGATCTTTCAGATCATCATGGGAGAAGATGAACTTATGATAAACGTTACTTTCTATGGTTCGTAATAGTAACTTTTAACTTCGGCTTGTCACGATTATACGAGTGCAACTTACTTACTTACTCTATGACTTACGGAACTCACAAATTCATCGCCACAGTAGCAAACGCTTGTTAAAATTCATAAACACCCATGCCCCAGTGGGCAGACCATGTAGCTCGGATGGGGGAAAAACGAATACTATATTCTATCCTGGTTGAAAGGTCGGATGGAAGTAGACCATTGGGAATACCGAGGCGTCATTGGGAGGACAATATTAGAAGATATTTTCGAGAAGTAGGTGTTCGTGACGAAAACTGGCTTGATGTTGCCCAGGATAGAATCCAATGGCGAACGTTTGTTAATGCGCCGATGAACTTACGAGCGCCATAAGCGATAGTATTAGTTAATATTTTTTAAATGTTGTGTTGGATTGCATAACTGCCAAGGATATTATTTTCTAGATATCCATCCCCTTCGTTGAGAAATTTCTATTACGCTACTGGACGGGTTATATGCCCAGGACGCAAGATTGAGGGAGCGCTAAACTGAGCAAGTATTTTTTACTACACTCAAAAAAATATTGGTGTTTATTGCCACCCCAAAAGATGTAATAGAACACCTCTACCTCTACACCAACTGCAGTGTTGGGTAACACCAATTCTAGTGTTGGTTAACACCATCCGGGGTGTCCAACACGGTTTCTGGTGTTGACAAACACCTCTACCGGTATTCAGAAACACCGTTAGGAGTGTTAAAGTGCACCGCTACAAGTGTTATGGAACACCTTCAATGTTGTTTATTAACACTCCTAACGGTGTTTCTGAATACCGGTAGAGGTGTTTGTCAACACCAGAAACCG
Source organism: Lepisma saccharinum (assembly GCA_022664845.1). Taxonomy (NCBI): domain Eukaryota; kingdom Metazoa; phylum Arthropoda; class Insecta; order Zygentoma; family Lepismatidae; genus Lepisma; species Lepisma saccharinum. Next base: position 4,302 of record JAGDQP010002903.1, read on the forward strand.
TGTTGGACACCCCGGATGGTGTTAACCAACACTAGAATTGGTGTTACCCAGCACTGCAGTTGGTGAAGAGGTAGAGGTGTTCTATTACACCTTTTGGGGTGGCAATAAACACCAATATTTTTTTGAGTGTATAGATATTCAGCTCAAAAACAAAAACAATATAAAAGGAGCTAAATGCATATTGTGTGATGTGTTGTGTGAAGTGAATTGGTTATTGTAGGACGCACAGAAATACGGGAAGCACTATGAACATAGTTACTCGAAACCAGTTGTTTACTTTGGAGCTCATCAAATCTTTGTCTCTGAGATCAAGTTTTACTTCCAGTTTCATATAAGGAGCCACCATTGGTATGCGAGCTGAGATTTTTACAACAATATAACCCTTCTGGAGGAAGGAAAGTATTTTAGGTTATAAGCATTTTTCTTTCCTTCTATTAAACTGGATATTCCTTACGTTAGAATTTAGGTAAATATGTAGAGAGCTGTTCTACCGCACACATTAGTAACTTCAGGTTAGGTGTAGTTTCTTGTGGTTTTCATGTTAATACTTAAGCACAGGGACTGAATAGAGAACACCTCTAATTGTGGCCGCCCTTTGTACTCACTGTTCAAAGATCTTAACGCTGTAGATCACCCCCGCCATCTTGGTACGCACCTTCCATTGATTTACACGGGAATTGTTTTACTCATTTTATGCCTCTCGGATGTAGAATATTTAAGTTCTGCTTTCACAAAATTTGTCTTCGTGGTTATTTTGACTCCTGTATAGTTTTAGTTTCTGAAGTTTCTCCAAATATATAAGTATCATTAAATAGTTTGCTATATAAATCACAATATGTTAACGGGCAATTATACTGTTCCTGTGTAAAATATTGCATTTCTATAAAGTAGCATGAGTAAAAGAGAACATGACGATAAACTGGGCGAAAACAGAAGTTAAAACTATACTCCTGAAAAGTATAAGACGAGTAAAACAATTCCCACGTTAATCAATGGAAAGTGCGTACCAAGATGGCGGGGGTGATCTACAGCCTTAAGTTTCGCACACTTACTAATTGTAGCGTTCCACCGAACAATGCTGTATGGCACATTTCAGTGATTTCGAAAAAAAAACAGCATTTTTCCGCTCAGGGCATTTTTCTTACGGGGAGAGACAAGTTTACTAGCATGCGACTGCCACATTTTAAACAATGGAGCAACGATTCTTTCAGTATGTCACTCATGTTCCAAACATCATGACTCAACTGCTAACTCAAAATATTCCAAAATGTGCCATACAGCGTTGTTCGGTGGAATGCTTCAATTATTTTCTGAAAGATTTGTGAAGAGTGTTGATAACTGGTCTACTATGCTCATCACTGATTTTAAGTAAAGTTAGGTTAGTTTGCTTTAGAAATGGTAAAATAAACTTCCAAGTTAGAGTAGGTTGTGATGATGTATCGGATCAACGAGATAAAAGATGAATACTCACCGCAATAGAAATGTAAACAATGACACTTTCGGTGATCTCACATCATCAGCTTCAGTTGTGAACAATTTAAAAACGATCTACAGGTTATGGAATAAATATGGGTAGTACAATGAAGGAATAAAATCAAGAAAATCAGATGCTTACAAGGAGAGGATCCTAACGTCACTGAGCACGAAGATTATAGTTTTTCTATTTGCTGTTCATTTAGTGTCCTCGGAATTTTAATTTCCGCCAAAAGTGATTGTATTGGAAATACTTAACTTTAATTTGAATATCTTCGGAACAAACTGATCAAAACTAAACCTAAAATATGTAATACCCACTAAAGGCAGTATTCAAAACCGTAATCAGCATTGCAACCCATTAACCAGTGTTGGCAACCCAGCAACGAATCAAATGACTATCTTCATCGGTCTCAGTGACGTCGAAATACTTGTTTCGCAAGGTTTGATCTAAATGCAGCTCTCATGGTTGGGATCCTCTCCTTGTTAGACTTAAGAAATAAAAGAGTAATAATTTCCAATATTTTCCATTTTTTTCACCCCGTTAAGTACGTTCATAATTTCCATTTTCCTCCTCACTTGGCGCCAAAATGTAGCAGTTTTTGGTACTTTCTATGTCTAAAGGTAACATTTGAATCATATTTTATATTTGAATTTGGATTTCTCATTTGAAAAGTAGAGGATGGTTAATTTACTATCCCACATCTTATCATTTTAACTCTTTTCAATGTTTGAGGAGAGACATCGGGGCACCTCAGATCTTAGCTAATCTTCTTTAGAGTAGGATATTTTTTAAGTACAAAACAATACAGTGGAGATTCATAACGTCTCAATCGTAGGAATAAATAGATTTCCAAACAAAAGAGACATTCTGCTCTCATGAAATGACGATTGCAACTTTTCAAGCTATATAAAAATATTTTCTGAAGTGTTACTACAAGCATTGCATTCAAATAGAAAATAGTGAATTTATGGTACAAACACTTTCTTTAAATGTGTTGGATGTATTGTTATGCAATGTATTAGAAATAAATTGAATTAAAGCATATTAACATATTAACTTGTTGATCCAACATTTTTAGTCCTATAAGTAAAAGCCTCAGGAACCATCTATAGTTCATACTGAAACTAACCGCTTATGAACGCTTTTTCTTTTCTTTCTTTCTTTTTCCGATAATATCAATATATGGAAACTTGCAAACGCATTCAGACTGAATTTCAGAGTACATATTAAATAGTAATTAATTTACTTATAGACATATCTGAAAATACGATTGATATTAGAAGCATAAGGATCCCTCACAACATTACAAGGAATATTGTCAGTGACGTAGCCACCATGGGGAACCCGGGCACGGGCCCCTCTCAAGACTCGGGCTACTTTTTTTGCCGGGCACATAGCATCTTTTCGAGCGATTCGTTAGTTTCTCGAAACAATCATACATTAACATGTAGAGAATATTTACACTTTCTGTTGATTATTAACAAAATATACATAACTTTCACTCTCTATCATCCGTATTTATTAATTTTAAAATAATTAAATCTTTTCTTTGCAGTGACCTGTAGGCAGTGCTAATTTATCCTATATTCTTGTCTTTTGTCCAGAAATGGAAGTCATAGTAATGGCTGGTATTCAATTCTAATAGTAAGCTTTTTCACAGCTATATTATGTGCTGGGGTGTCGGATCAAGAGGCCTTTGCCCACTAATCATTTGTGAGCAAGGCAGTCTTATATATTAAATATGTAAATAAGAATCTATTTTGACTTTGTTCCCCCAATCGAAAAGCTACTCCCTATGTGGCTGGCTGTACGTAAAATATTACAATTTTCTATGACAAGTAGCAGACTTCGAAATATAGACTTGTATGGTATATTTCCCAATTTCTCTGAAACGTGATATTATGTAAGTGTTTACTCATATTGTACTACATATTCCCACTGACCTCAGTAGCTCATACAGTTGTGGTCGTACTCTGCTTTCGTAGGTTTTGATGGACGTTCATCAATTTGAGTCCTACTGGGGGCAGACCATCCAGACTCAGATTCTTCCTGGGTTTCCTTACTGACACGAGATAAATACCGGGAGAATAACTTAATATGGCTGGGCCCACTAGGTCAGTCAAAACGTAGATAAAAATGGCTAAAATAACAAAGCGTGATGTAGTTCTGATTTGTTCATATGTTCTTAGGAACTGTTAGGGTAGTGTGAACCCAAGTTTGCAGCATCGAAAAATCTGTGCTCGCTGCGAAATACATGAAAAACTGGAAAGTTTTCACACTTGTTTTTCAGTTGTTGCTTTATAACTCATAAACTATACGTTTTCGATATTAGTCATTATTACCATTTGTAAGTACATTACATTTGCAACATTTTAAGCATAACCACAGCTCTATACGTCCAATAGTTTCCGAGATATGTCACTTCAAATATTGGACATTTAAGAAAAAAAAAAAGAGAAGTTTAAGTTTTGCCCTCGTTTCGGGAAGAATATTGGCATAACCGCTCATCCTACGAGAAACGTCATGGGGAATGAAATTGTAGTAAATTTAATTGGCTTTCATTTAAGCACAAACGAAGTCTTTAGACCAAATAGTTCTGTCGTAATCCCAGAAAAAGTTGTGCATCACTAAGCAGTCGGACAGGGAATTGAAAGAGCATTTCAAATTTGAATAGGCTCCTTATCCAATGGTATTGTTCAACAAAGCCCGACCTGTTGTTTTCAATTTGTAGAATAACCTTAGTTAATTAATGGACTTTGTATTCATTTGCACCTCTCAATCGCTAAAAGCAGTGCAAGTCTAGATTAGAATCATTCTCTGCACTTTTGCACTTCTCAACAGAACTGAAATTCGGGTTTCGCTAGCGAGAATAAGCATGACAAGAAGGTGTACTCTATTCATGACAATGCATTATTCGTAGTGACGAGCCAGAAGTCTTGGCTGACAAAAAAGAAAACTTCAAAATCTGCCTAACATAGATTCTGGCGATACGTAGCTTTCTTAGCTCTCTGTTTCTGAAAATTGTCCTGCATTTCGTATTAAGCATTAACGTGGCATATATTGGACCGACTATACTTAAGGCTGTTTATTACGTACAAATTCCAGTACATGTTATATTTCAAAATTCATATCCCGAGGATATCGAAAGCGTTGCCAACCTTTTAGCAAAGACAGCACTATGACTAAATAATGATTCATTGTGGAGAGAACGGAAATTGTTTACAATCTCTAAAGTAAAGTTACAGGAAATCATTCAGTGACGGATCTCGGAAGAAGCGCAATTTTTAATTTGCATGGGATAGCGTGAAGTTGAGCATAGAAATTTGTACTATCACATTCTGCTGCCGAAGACAAATCGACTCTTGGACCCCAAATTACATAATATGATGACTTCAGCCCGCGAGTACATTTGGAGACAAAGGTTAAAACCTACCACCCAGGGTGTTAGTACATGCTATATCATGTCTATAAACTGCGTTCATTTTGAAAGCAGACTCGAAATGTGTTACTTGATCACTTTTTCTGGTTTGATACATGTCTACTGGCATATGTTTCCACAGGTAAAATACTTAATAAATTCACCATTAGGATTTACCCCTCAATGTCGAACTTTCTCAGATATAATTATATAAAGAAATGCTTAGGAAGTTTTAGTTAAAGTATAGAATTAAGTTCTTTTATGGTAATTTGTCAGTAGATCATTTTCATAATCAATTGTAACTCTGAATAGCCTCCTTAACGCTGTAGATCACCCCCGCCATCTTGGTACGCACCTTCCATTGATTTACACGGGAATTGTTTTACTCATTTTATGCCTCTCGGATGTAGAATATTTAAGTTGTGCTTTCACAAAATTTCTCTTGGTGGTTATTTTGACTCTTGTATAGTTTTGGTTTGTGAAGTTTCTCCAAATATATAAGTATAATGTATTATTAATAGTTTGCTGTATAAATCACAATATGTTAACGGGAAATTATACTGTTCCTGTATAAATTATTGCATTTCTATAAAGTAGCATGAGTAAAAGAGAACATGACGATAAAATGGGCGAAAACAGAAGTTAAAACTATACTCCTGAAAAGTATAAGACGAGTAAAACAATTCCCATGTTAATCAATGGAAAGTGCATACCAAGATGGCGGGGGAGATCTGCAGCCTTAAGCGAGAACTCTTAGAGGTGAAAAATGTGAAAGCTATAATCTAGGGCATTGGCCTAATTAAAATTCCAACATTCGCCTGAGAAAAACTAAAGAATACAAAACAAAACTCAGTCAGAATAATAAATGCAGCAGAAGGTCGTAAACCTGTTTAATTCCTATTATCTTTTTAGTAGAATCAAAGCTTGCTACGTGGCCATGAGGACTGATTTAATACATTCCTACTTGCATATGGGATCTATTTAACAATTACGCATTACTAATTTGCTACGATGTCCAGTTTACTAATGCAACAATACCATCAAACAATAACGACGGTTTAACTTATAAGAAATTACTTTGGTGATAATTATTTTTTTTAAAAAAATAATATAAGAAGAAGGAAGACTACTGGAAAAGATAAGTACTTTGAAATTAAAATATCATTTTTTTGTTAAGAATTTTAAATCTCTTTATATACAGCATGCTTAAGATTAGTTGTAATCACGGTTTCAAATTAAATACTTCTTAACGTCAAAATTAATTAAATATACGAAAGGAAAATTAATGCAATACGAATTTTTCACAGTACACGTGCTAACTTATAGGGAAGTTAATACATCGACAGTAGTTGAGGCTTATAATCTATGGAATTTATTGTTTCTGGGAGAGAACTGTATGCAATTTCTTCACATATCAGTCGGTTTTTTTTTTTTTTAGATTTTACGTTAAATCAAATTATTAGCCTTGTTGCTTTCATAAAATGAGTTTTCTTTAGTATAATATTTTTTGCCATAAGAGTGTCTCTGCTGATAATTTGATCGCTATCCTAGTTTTTCTTAAATACAACCAATGTTAATTTTGTTCTGTTATCCTCTAAATTTCCTCTGCAAGTAAAATTCTTCTCAGAGGCGTTTTTAGGGGATGGATCTCATTTTCGATTGAGATGTAATTTTAACAATATGTTATCCAAGATTATTATTTAAGTAATTGGATTATTTCATATTCAGATCAACCTGGAGCACAAAAATCCCTCGGCTGACCACTGAACTATTTTCTTGGTATGTCGCTGAAACCTGTCCTTTCGTTCTTTGTTAGTCGCCGATGGTTCCTATAGGTCACTATTTGTAAAAGGGAAATGTTAAATATTGCCAATAAATATTCCGAAAATGATATCCTCCGAGTTCGAACCTTGTTGGAGTGCATACAACAAAGTATTTTCGGAACCCAATTATGCGAAACCTTATAAGCTTCTTAGTTGTTCGATATATATTTATTCTTTCTTAGCCAGCAGTACCAGCAGGCGACTGCCGTGGAGGTTCCTTATAAGCTGGAATGATATCTTTCTTCTTCTTACATTAACGGTACGAGTGAAATGCAGCATGGTAGTTGAAAAGTCCATTTATATTAAATACTAGCTGATATAACCGCCCGCGGGTGCAGGGTGAATATAATATAGCACTTTCTCAAGAAAAGTGACATAACTGAAGGAAAGAATAATTTTGCAGACGGCGGAAAGAAGTGACAATTTACTTGAGAAGCTATATTTAAAATCTGTCAAACGGGAGGGTGATACTTCTGCTATCTACTTGCTACCGATGTCGATAGACTTGTGTCATTTTTGTCTAATAGGAATGCTTCCCTAATGTTTTAGCCAACGCTACAAAAAATTATAAATTTTCAGCTTCACCGTTAAAAAAATTGGTATATGGCACTAACATCTCCAGCGCACCGAGAACTTGCACGACCTGTCCTAGTACTTAATTTGCCTAGTACCTGTCCTTGCACGACCTGTCCTATTCTAATTTTCTACGGATAAGTACAAGATATGAAAACAAATTGAAATATTGAATGCTTAAAGGGAAGTTGGAAACATTCACATCTATTTCATCTCGGGCTTTCGCAATACTTCTTTGACCTGTTCCAGTACCTAATGAACATGTATGCTAAATTTGGTGTTAACTAATGTGAATACATTTAAAAAATATTTTTATAAATTGGTTGGCAACACTGAAAACTACAATGATTGAAAATACCTTTACACCTACCCCAGTAGTAAGGACCACGTATGCAAAATGTGGTAGAAATTAATACACGCATGTAGATTGGTATAATTAATAACCATATAAGCTATAAATTTTTTAACGTCGAAAAGACTTAACGGTAAAAAACTAAATTTTAGAAGTTGGTAACTCTTAAAAGAGGTGGATTCTCGAAGAGTGTTGAACCATATAATTATTTTGTACTCTTCTGGTGAATATTAGTAGCAAATTTGGTTAAGTATTATCAGAAAAGCCAAAATAATATTTTATTTTTATAATAAGGCAGTAACATTGATAACTGGGATGCTGAGGGTAGATAACCCCATCAGACGTTGTTCTAGGGTAACAGGCAATATTTGTTCCACGTTTGGTAGGGATATGTTAAATAATGTTTGAGAGGTATAACAAATGATGCCAAATCTAAATTTAAAAATAGGTTGTCAACACTAACGACTGAGGAGCTTGCGGCGTTCATAGCACTATAGTCGTTTTCTAAAGAAGCTAATAATTGTAAATTATTCAGAGTATCCATGTTAAATATAGTGTAGATATGATGCATAGTATAGAAAAAAGCTTGTGCAAGAATTGAATGTGTAAAGAAGTTGGCAAAAATGACAACTTGGTGAATTTCGTTAAAACCTCTCTTAGGTATACATAATGGACAACGTCCGTATACAATTTTTCACAGCTTATATCTACGTTAATTACTAATACCTGTTGATTATTTCGTGAGCGAGTGAATCATTGATGAGTTGGCAACGATGACAACTTGAATTTGTGATGGAAGCCACAATCTTTTTCTAAAGATGGTTAAGGGTATTCTTACAAAATTTGGCGTAGATATGATGAAAGGAGTAGAACCATTTCCAAGATATTTATTTTTTAAAGTTCTCAACACTGACAACCGGGGGTATATTTCGTGAAATCCTATCCCAGGGGAACTCAACATTGGGGAAAGACCGTATGCAAAATTTCACAGCTTCTATCAACACTGAATCGGTGAGTGAGTTTTTTGGATATGAAACAGAGAAAACGTAAGTTCTTGGCAAAAAGTACAATCACATAGTCGTTTTCTAAAGGTACCGAAGAAAGAGTATTCATGTAAAAGTTTGTGTAGATATGATAAACGGTGAAGATGCATTTCTAAAAAAAAAATGTATTTTTTAAAAGTTGCCAACATCAGCAAACAGTCAAGATCATTTCTTAGCGAAACACTGTATAATAGAAAAGCCCATATTCAAAATTTCGCAGCTCTGTCAACATCCAGGATTCAGTTTTGTTAATTACTCAGTGAGTGGAAAAAAAAATCAGTGACATTTTTGCCACAGTGACAAAGCTGCTTCTTGGCGGAGCGTTCAATCTCACAGTCTTTCCTAATGGTGATGAAGAGTATCATGCAAAAATTAGTGTAGAAATGATGAACGGTGTAGAAACATTAGCAAAACTGTATTTTTATAATATTGACAACATTGACAAACTTTTAGAAAACCTTTTATAAAGTCATTTCTTAGCAGGACTCTACGTGAAAGATGAAACCCATATACAGCATTTTACTGCCTATCCTTACTAATTGCATAGTATCTGCTATGTTCCTTAGTCAGTCGGTAAAGAAGATTTCTCTAGCAGCAAGTAGAGAACTCACCCATAAGTTAGGTATTATTGTCTCCTTAAATATTGCTAATGTAGCTGAACAAACATGACTTACTTAAATATTGCTGTGTGTTTATTATATAAATAAATAAGCTACTAAACGTTATTGAAAGTTCGAAATCTAAATAAATGCCTTTTGAAAGTAAACCTAGCGAAAGAATTTGACAGCACTAAAATACCTAACATTAAAAAAGTCTAATAATATCTTACAAAAATATAAACAGTTTTCAGGAAATAAATAAACAACAGCGCTGCTATCTGCTGACAGAAATGGTGCGTGACCAAAGGGTTGGTAATTGAAATTATGATAAAACCAACACCACTGTTTGGAAAGTGCGTTATCGAAGACATGGATATCTTTTTGTTTTTTTCAAGATTCATATTTTCAACAATAGACCAGGCATGCACCTAGTGTCTTGTACCAGAACAGAATGTCATCTTAGACTCTGCATTAACACCTAAGCTCAATCTGAGCATTTATTCAGTTTTTTTTTTCTGTTGCTGACTTCCTGAACTTCTAGTAAAGTTATATTCTTATATCCCTCATACTTTTTTCGTTTCCTCGTTGTTGTACTATACGTGCACAGTTAATTACAATTTTACTCATATATGTTATTAAATGAAACAGTACGTATTGGATTTGAGAACGAATTACCACCATTCTTATATCGGTCATCTTTGACCTGGTTCTAATTAATTAAAGAAAAAAATGAATTATGCTTGCTATCTGCAATTTAGCCAGTACACTACGTTACTGAAGTCAATGTTGCTATCAAGTTATTTCTCTGGGAGATAAATTGTTTTATTTCTTTCAAAGTGACTGATTCAAAAATATGGAAACACACTTCTCCTTCTGAAGTCAGATGCATTACTTGACAGAGAGTCCAACGATCATCGTCGTCATCATTTTGCTATCATTCATCTTTTCAAGAAATTTTTAAGTAAGAAAAAAGCCATAAGATCTCGAGGGGTAATTACCATTGGAAACATAGCTAAGACTATTTTGACAAACATTACTTACACATTTTTGTCTGACAAACTTGTCTGAGGTTTTTACTAAAGTTTTCCTCAGTCAGACAGTCACGTAAGGCAAATGCCGGAATGGTACCTTCAACTTAAACCTTGGCCGACATTTTCCCTCCCCCTTTCACTTCCTATGTGCTGGCCTGAGACTTCGATGTATTAAGGCCATAAATAAAATGCAATTCCATTCAATTAGTTCTCAAGAAAAGTAACCTGTAAATTGCCCATAACAAGAATCGTAAAACGCAAAGAACAGCAGAATGAGGTCTAAAAGTAGACAAGGTCTATTGAGAAATGAAATGAGGAAGTTGTAACAGAGCGAAAACATGATGGTAACAGTGATAACGTGCAGAATTATGTCTGTAATAGGGCGCTCTGTTTCTATATGTGTTTTGTGGTGCTCTTTCACATGCACATACCATTTTGTGTATAACAAAAGTTATACACAAAAGCCTTATTTATCGATGGTAAAGTTTTTGAGGATATATTAATTCCGCGGAAACATCAATAAATTTTAAAGATATTTACGAATTATTTGTTTAAATATTGAGTTTATTTTTAATTCATTTTTCGTTTCTCAAGAAACGTCCGTTTTTATTTATTTTCTTCAAATTCTTTAAAACGACTTTTCCTTGAATCTCCTTCCACTGTACATTGTACAAGCAAAAAAATAACGTGCATTTTCCAAATACTGTTCATTTTCTATTTTAACCAACATATTGATGACTGAGAACCAGTTTGTTCTGTCTCCACTTTTGACTTTTCCGGAAAGTCAACGTTGAAATTAAAAGAAAGATAAAAAATAATACATATAGTTTGTGTATATGTTGATGCTTTATAGTGATATCACTGTTTACCATTATATTAAGGGTTGTTTAGGTTGAAAATATTAGTTCACGTGAAAGGTTTCTTGCTGGATACTAGAGGGATCAACGTTCGAGATAATACAGTTTGACTTAACGTGATACCAATTCAATAAAGAACCAATTTGTTCTAAGTCCACGTTTTATTGTTGCTAAACTGAAAATGGTCTACAAGTGACTAAATATCTCACTGACAACAACATGAATATATTAAATAGATTCCAATCAAAAGGGCAATGTGATAGCAAATTGCAAATGAAATAATTGAACACAAATCACCAGCACTCTATTGACTAAACAAAATGTACACTATGATGAAAACTATGGCCGAAAACATGATCCATTACACACACACTGAAACGTCAATGTTTTTTTCTTAAAAACTGTTTCGTAATACGCAACATGATGTACAGTAAAGTACGAAAGAAACAGGTCATATATCTTTTTTTCTTCTTTTTCAGCAGACACTGCATATTTAACCTTTCACAACTTTGGCTAAAACTGTGGCATGGGGGAATTTATAGCGGGCATTGCTCCCAGTCATTTCAGAATGACTATACATGTTTCATCCTAAACGATAGCTTTTAAAGTGATTGTCCTCCAGGGTCTCTCTCCTAAATCCGCTCATTATTACTGTGGTAAGCCTTCGATGTTTGTATATGACTTGCTGGTTCGTTCTTTGAACACTGGAATCTCAACAAGTTTAGCAGGTTCTGTTAAACTTAACTTGAAGCAAATGCGATCCACAAATACTGTAACACTTTCACAGAAGCAAACGGAATAGAACTGACTGCGGTCGGACTGGCAAGTCCTTTGAAAATATAAAGTCCTTCAGGCTCCAGCCGTTCTAAAACATGCCTGGGAAAACATTTTTTGAAGAACTTTAAATATGTCACTGGTCTGTTCATTTTATGTTGAAGTTTCAGCTTTCCATCAATGACAGCATGCATGATACCCGGTTCCTTTACAGCGCTCTTTCCTGGTTAATGAAACTTCTGGATGAAACTGGATTTTCCTTCATGAGTCATAAACGAGCAGACGCCATTTAAGAATTTCGATTTTGCGGTGCACAGGAATTGGAGCACAAGATTATCTTCTTTACCCCTGAAAATTCAAGCATGTATATTTTAATAACATGCACAACCCACTTGCAGTTTCGTTTCCGCCACGTCCCGCAAGTCCGTCATACCATACTGCGCTGACTGATTTCTTCGCCCTTATAGCTTTTGCTGTTACACACTCAATAAATTGTAGACAGACAGTTTTCTGGAATAGTTAAACACCGAAATATCTGAAAGCAGACACGGTAAGATGCGATATAAATAAAACACACAATTTCAGTTTCAGCATCATAATATTCTAGCTCATATTTTTTCGTCCCTGACGCCAACTATTTTATCTCCATGCTTTTCAAATGCCAACCTTTCTTTGCCTGTTGCATCAGATTCGTTCTTTTCAAACAGGAGATACTTCGCACACTGATCCTTTTTCGGAACAAAATAGGATTAATTAAACTCATTGATGAAAACAGGGCGATATAGCCACTTTCTACATGGAGTCCACCTTCAGCTTCTTACTTTTTGACATAAAGTTCGTACATTCTTGCTATTACCAGATCCGAAGCAAGATAGTCTTGCATAGTGACTTGGCACAGTTGGAAAAGATGCAATGTGATCTCTAATTTTTTGTTTCTCAGTTTCTGCTGTCGTTCGGTTCGGTACACGACCATGCTTGTCTGAAAGAGGAGTACACTAATAATTGCTTTTTTAAACACGAAATCACTGGACAAACAATAGCTATCTTCACCTTTCAACGGCCATTACTGCTGGATAAATCACATAATCGAAATGTTTAACACTGATTGATTCCTGGAGATAGAACAAACTGGTATTAAACAATTCGTGCAAAATGGACACATAACAATGAAAAGTGGAGATAGAAAAGAAAACTGGTTCTCAGCCATCGATATTTAAAAAATAAAATACGCAATTCGAGTTACTGTCATGCATATATTAAATTCTTTATTCATCTCCAGGAATTTAATCATAACCTCTGTTCACATACATCAGACTGTGTCGGTGATTTTCGATAATTCAGAAGTAGAAATAACATAGACAATGATTTATTTTAAATTTCATAAATTCATAAAATAGTTTAAAAGACATATCCAAAAATATATACTCCAAAGTTGTATAACTGGTGCGCAAAGGATTCCCTGAAGAAAGTAAACTATTTTCAGTGAAATGAAGATGAATAAAACGATTGCGATGAATTATTTTCTCACTGATATTTATAACTCTTATCCGTGTTTTCCATGCCACCACACATTGTTTGTCATAAGATCTTTTTTTAAGAGATATTAATTTGTTAACTGCTGTGAAGTTGTCCCACTTAAGCTCGTTTTGACTTACCTTTGCTTCATAGGAATTTTATATTACCTTACTTCCGTAGGAAAATTCCAATTTGAGCCATTGATTAATTTTAAATATGTGCTTTTCGATGGAATAAATCTGATTTTTTTTACTATACTATACCACATCAGCTCTATTCTTAACAAGGAAGGGTACCCAGGTGTAACACGCCGATTGTGATAAGATTGCACAGACATAGAGAACATCGAAAAAGCAGCGACATGTATTTTGTTATATCGGCCAACAACCGCATTGAAAGGGTCAAATAGGGGCATAAACATGGGGTCAAAATGAGATTGTGTGGAATATTGAGACAACGAGAAGAGATATCGGAAAAGGTTAAATGTACGAAATGCTACCCATAGTCGACGCAAGGCAATGAGGTAGGACGCACCCATGCGAAGAAAGCAGAACATCCGGAAATGGACCAATCACACATTTCCGAATTCCCAACATTGCCACAATGTGCTACGGAAATGAGCGAAGAGGGTGGCAAGGAGCAGGAACAAAGAAGAAACAAAAACCGAAAATACGTGTTTTTGTTTTGGGTGCATACGTCGCCCGTATGCGAAAGAGACGTAGATTCATCTCAATGCACAAAGACGGGAGAACACTCAGGAAGGATGCAAACGCCGTGCGTAGAGTCAGCCAGCGAGACAGTAGAGCACAGTGGGTTGCATATATATCAGAACATCAAGTTGAATTTTTTTATTTGAATCTATTTTAAGGCCTTTAGGCAACTATGGCTCAGGCCGTATGGATGATGATGTGATGAATTGGTGGAATGAAGAAAGTAGGAGGAAACGGGAGGACCTCGAGAAAACCCACGCACACGGTGTTTGTCCACCACAAAACATCAAGTTGAGTTGTAGAAAGATGACAGATGACGTAGTACGGCATGGCACATCATGCAAGTACTGTAAGGAAACAAAGAGTAGGTTGACGTTGGAATTTCACTCTGCGAGGCGAGAAGTATATCACAGCAACAATGCAATTTCTACCTGCCATTACACAAGCTACACAATACAGCCTGTTATATCTGCCAGTATAAATTTGCTGTCCCCCATGCTCATAGTCTTGAAAGAGCTTCATGGTACGTTTGGGCCACGGATTCAACAAACAATGTTCAGCCCACAAAACGTATACATTTGTGCATCATCATCTGGGAAAGTGATAAAACAAATCATTAATACGTGGTTCCAATCGGTGTTCCTTCCACAGGTCAATGAGCAAACGGTACTGTTAGTCGACTCGTGGACGAGTTATGATCGAGCCGACTTAACAACAATAATACCACTGAACAGGCATTGCAACATTATGACGATACCTATGCACACAACTGGGTTAATACATCATCTGGACGTGTATGGTGTGAGAGTTTGGAAGAACTTCGTACGCAAAGTATCTGATGCCGTGCGTACGCCTTCAGCAACTCAACATCAATCTACACAGCAGAGACAATATCCTGACACTTCAATCCCTTATGCATAATCAACTGTCGTCTCCACGGTACATACGTGTATTGTAAAATAGGCGTGGTTTCGTTCTGGATATCTTTCAACACGACCAGAGTACTTTCCAAATCCAGTGGAGGTTTTTTTTCATCAGTTGACGTCATTGGTCTGCGCAGCAGAGTGGCAGATTGCATTCATCATCAAGTGTTCGTGGTGACAAAGCTGTTTTGTTTGAACGATTTCTTGCTGAAATATCATTTTTGTGCTACTTATCAGGAGTGTGCGAATTGTTTCCAGCATACACCCCTGCACACTGTTATGTTGTACACGAAGTTTCGTAGCGATGTCATGTTGATACTCATGCGTGGTACTGATATTACTGTTGCTGTTTATCTTACATATGTGGACCACCTGTTATTACATTCTACTGTGGAATTCCCGTTTTTTTGTGTGTTACTACTGCCCACACACATTTTGGTTTCCAGCATGCATCTCATCGTTGTTCCCATTACTCGGTATATGCCACACACTCTACAGTACTGTCTCGCTGGCTGACTCTACGCACGGCGCTTGCATCCTTCCTGAGTTTTCTCCCGTCTTCGTGCATTGAGATGAATCTACGTCTCTTTCGCATACGGGCGAAGTATGCACCCAAAACAAAAACACGTATTTTCCGTTTTCTTTTCTTCTTTCTTCCTGCTCCTTGCCACCCTCCTCGTCCATTTCCGTAGCACATTGCGGCAATGTTGGAAATCCGGAAATGAGTGATTGGTCCATTTCTGGATGTTCTGCTTTCTTCGCATGGGTCTGTCCTGCCTCATTGCCTTGCGTCGACTATGGGTAGTATTTCGTACATTTAACCTTTTCCGATATCTCTTCTCGTTGTCTCAATATTCCACACAATCTCATTTTGACCCCATGTTTATGCCCCTGTTTGACCCTTTCAATGCGGTTGTTGGCCGATATAAAAAAATACGTGTTGCTTCTTTTTCGATGTTCTCTATGTCTGTGCAATCTTATCACAATCGGCGTGTTAAACCTGGGTACCCTTCCTTGTTAGTTGTGATGCAAATATATAGATCTAAAGTCAATTTCCCTGTAACTTCAAAACGCGTCTAGGTTTCCATCCAAATGACTAAGCACCTTCTCTTATTTGTTAACATATTTTCCTTCTTCAAGTTTGTCTGTGGAATTCTGTTACAATCAGAATATAGAACAAAGTACAATCAAAAGGTACGGTGCATTATGAATTTATTCCGAAACGTGATGGTGTACAAACATGAAACTGTAGTATATTATGCACATTGAATTGCAGTAAAATTCCACGTAGTCCCCACTGCGGTCGAAACATGTATTGCAGCGGAAAACTAAATTGTCCTTGCCGGTCGACTGCACATCTAAATTCACTTTATTGTTTTATTTATACTATTATAAGTCCCCATATAAGAATTTAATTGATAAGGTTCCAAGTGGCGCTCTATAACTCATAGTAGCTCAGGAAGCAAGGAGGAGTATGGAATATATAAGGGCGATTACATACTTTAATGGATGTCAGTGGTTCCTTTTATGAAAATTCAATACGATTACTAAATGAATTTATACAGAATATGGAACTAATTCAGTTGGGGAAAAAGGTAACGTGTCTAAACTTAGAAAAAATAACAATGTATTTAACCCCAGATAAGATGAGCTTTAAACAGCAATAATGTGATACAGTATATATATTTTACTTAGTACATATGCAAGTATAACTTATTCGTCTTTGCAGTACTCAACTTTACTGTGGGTTAACTTCAGTGTAAGCTGTTTACTCTACTTCCAGTGGTGAGCATTGACTAATACAGGTATGAAAATGATCCGAAGAGCAAGATTGCTGAGCAAAACCTTATTGAGGTAAGTTTTCGAATTTACGCACGGTGTTATGGAAATAAGTTATATTTGCTTATTAGTATCTTACACGTTCCATAATTACTCCAAATCTTGTCTCTTCTCAAAAGTCCAACACTGCTCCCTCATAACTTTACACGCTGACTCGTATTAGTGTCATTATTCTCCCTCAGTACCAGTCGAGTGGGCAATGAAAATCCTTTGGTCTTGTCTTCATCCGAGAATGAATTATACGACAAAATGTTGTACGACTCTGGTTGATTATGGTTATATAATAAACGATGCCCAACATTTACCGAAAATATAGATTTTGTTTCTGCAAAAAGATGTTAATGTCCTACTATTAAGAATGGTGTACAAGACTATTAATGAAAGCTTGAATAGTGTCCAATAATAAAGCTACAGATAGTGATTCTCTTCAGAATTTGACAGATCATAATGAAGTATATTTCTAATCACAAGACATAGATTAATATTGTTAAGAGAAATGCAGTTGCAACTGTATTGTGCCAATTAATACACCCAGTGGGAGTTTATATTATACTTCATCCAGAGAGGTACGAATACCAGTATAACTCTATCGTGTCTGAAGGAACCAATATGTTGTAATGGGCTGTGCTTTGGTACAATTGATGTAGAGATATCCATTTAATACGCCAGTTTGTGAGCGTGTGGCTGCCTCTGTCCATAGTGCCGTTAATGTTTTCGAATGTTTTGCTGATTACTAGGAAATTCGTGTCATCAACATACTAAAAATAAGTGTATTTGGTAGGAGGAGAGGGACATTGGTAATCAAGACGAGATGATTTGATTTAACTAGTTGAGAACAGATGTTATATTTATCTTTCAACAAATATGCTTTACTGGAAGCATTGAAAAATAGGCTGAGGTAAAGGAAATACAAGTATTTCTCACTCACACCCACATCTGATTTTGTTTCTCCTTAAGTGTATTTATAGCAGTTACTATATAAAAAATCACCTCATAGTCCAGTTTGCATATGCACCAGATTATTATTCTCTGTCAATTCTCTCCGAACTTATTTTATTAGGTTTTATCACTTTTAACACCTCTTTAGTTGATGCTTCCCTATCTACAAATGCTCCAGAAGAGTATCAGAGATAATAATTCTTCAATGTTTCCATTCAATTTAGTAGTCTCGTCCTTAAATTAAACTTCTGCAGAATCGCATCGCATGCTTGTCGAAGCCTGCGGTGATCATGCTCTTGGTAAGTCACAGTGCTATGAGTGGTTAAGAAAAATTAAAAGTGTCGATTTTGACTGAGAAACGAAGAACGTGGAAGACCACCGAAAAAGTTTGCAGACAGCGAATTGCAAGCTTTGTTGGATGAGGATGATGCTCAAACGCAACAACAACTCGCGGACCAATCAAATGTGACACGAGAAGCAGCTTCCATACGTTTGAAAGCCATGGGCAAGATTCAGAAGGTAGGAAAATGTGTTCCACATGCATTGACTCAACGAAAGGAGGAAAACCGAAAAACCACTTGCGAAATTCTGCTCGCTATTTACAAAAGGAAATTATTTCTCCATCGAATTGTGACTGGTGACGAAAAGTGGATCTATTTCGAAAATCCTAAGCGTAAAAGATCATGGGTAACTCCAGGGGAACCGGCGACATCGACTGCAAGACCAAATCGCTATGTACGGAAGACAATGCTTTGTTTTAAGTGGGATTAGAAGGAAGTGATCTATTATGAACTGAAACCTTGTGAAACCGTTAATACCCAACGTTACCGACCACAAATGATCGATTTGCATCAAGCTTTGCGTGAAAAACGACCAGAATATGACCAAAGACAACATAAAGTGATTGTGCTTCACGATAATGCACCCTCCCACACAGCAAAACCGGTCAAGGAAAGTATTGCGACGTTTGGCTGGGAAATCCTTCCGCATGCGGCTTACTCACCAGACTTGGCGTCTTCCGATTTTCACTTATTTGCATCCATGGGACACGCACTTGCTGACCAGTGCTTCATATCTTACGAAAATGGCTTGATGAGTGGTTTGTAGCACAAGAGGCACATTCTTTTTGGTCTGGCATCCACACATTGCCGGAACGATGGCAGAAATGTACTATCGCTAGCGATGGCCAATACTTCGAATAAAATAGTTCTTAGCATTGTCATCCAATCACTGTGTCTTTTCTGTACATAAATTCCAGTTTCATATTTACGCTACTGGTATATTTAAACATGTAGACAAAATCTATGGCTCGAACCCATTGTACATAAATAATTCCATCCTGCAGAGGAGAAGAAGGAGACCAAAAGTATAACTGCCATAACATTGTAAGAAAAATTTTTACAATGAAATATTTTCTTACATTTTAAGTGCTTTCAACACATTACAAATAATGCTTCCCTCGGTGCAAATATTCCTAAAAGGTATCACCCAAAGTTTTATTTGTAATTACAAAATAGTGTAGCATGTACTTGTGTTATTACAGAGAACACAACGCCACGAACAGCCCTTTGAGCACGAGCACAACATGTCACAGCGCTTAACGTGTATAGTTTGAGTATATTTAGTGAATATTTTTGTTTAGAAATTTGAATATTTAGATGAGAACGGTCTCGAACCCATCCTGCAAAAATAATACGTGTTATTTCGGTGGTGGAGGATATCAGAAAGACAGAAACGTTATAGGGTTTTAAAGAAAGTGCTTCACTTTATCGCTACATGAAAGAGTAAATAGGCATCATAAGAATTAAACTTATTTGACTTCTGGTTCAAACTGTGTACACCTTGTAACTAACTTTTAGTTTCTATTTTCATCCTGAAACTCCTTAATTCTTATTAGTTAAAACTATCTTTAAGGTGGCTTCAATATTTAATAAACATCAACTCATCCATCTACTGGCAAAATTTCATACAATAAGTTTGCAAGCAAATATTTGTAAAAATAAAATTGTAAAGAAAAGATAACATTTTCCGTTTAGTAAGTTTCTTTCCAGTCATCCAATTAATGGTTTTCCTATTTATTTATTTATTCAAAACATAACACAACAGGCAATATGCCTAATTACAGTGCTTGCGTGTACATGATAGTAATTACAAGATACAAGAAACATTCATATTACTTCACCTGCAGTTCTTTTAAATTCTTTGTAAGTCATTCCAAATATATCTACATTCACTTTAGGTTCAATTTTGTTGTAGAAAGCACTCATTCTCCAAATTGGGGATTTATATAGAATTTCAGTCCTTTGCTTTTTGCAATAGAATGTCCCATTATTACCTAATCTAGTTTTAGTGTTCGGAACTTGAATGAAAATTTTCGTAATTAAATCAATACAATCAATTTGATTGTGTATTAATTTGTACAGAAATATTAAATCATTTAAATGCCTTCTTCGTTCCAAAGTTTGTATATTAAAATTGCTCACTAATTCCCTGTATGATATGTATGCAGGATATAATGTGGTTTTTCTATACATTAGTAATTTCAAAAATTTACACTGGATTTTCTCTATTGCTTTAACATATTTCTGAGTGTTCGGAGTCCATATAATACAGGAGTATTCTAGCTGTGATCTCACGTAAGAGTAATACAATTTTAGAAGTGTTGAGTCAAGATGGAGATCCTTGCTTAAACGATAAATATACCCAAGATTCCTATACGCATTGTTAGTGATCATTTCAATGTGCCGCCCGAAGTTTAATTTTGGATCGAAAACAACTCCAAGTTCTTTAACAGTTTCAGGTTTCGATAGATTTACTCCATCAATCGAGTAGTTGTACTCAACATACTTTTCTTTCCTTGTAAAAGATATGGAATTGCACTTTTTGTATTAATTACAAATTTATTCCTGTCGCACCACTCTTTGACATTATCTAAGTCCTTTTGTAGTTTGGCACTGTCCTCAATTGATTCAATTCTAGCGTATAATTTCAGGTCATCCGCGAATAAGAGAATATGGGAGTTCTCGATACACTCAGATATATCATTAATAACTAAAAGAAATAATAAAGGGCCGAGGTTTGAACCTTGTGGTACTCCGGACAGTGTCTCAAAATATTCTGAAATATAAACTTTAAAAATTACTGCCTGCTTACGTTTACATAAATACGAAGTTAATAATTTTATGGTTTCCGTAGGAAAGTTGAAGAACGTAAGTTTGCGTAGCAAAACATCGTGATCAACCAAATCAAATGCTTTACTGAAATCAGTGTATACGACGTCTACTTGGCCTCCGTTATCTAGCTCAGTTGCAATAAAGTCAGTTACAATTGCTAAGTTTGTTGAGGTTGACCTATTTTTCAAAAAGCCATGCTGATGTGAAAGAATGGAGTTTACATGATTCAGTATTCGCCTATATGTAACACATTCATATACTTTTGCAAACGATGATAAAATAGATATTGGTCTGAAGTTTTCGACGTCTTTAGCATTTCCGGATTTTGGAATAGGACAAATTAAACTTTCCTTCCATTTGTCAGGGAATACACAAGTTTTAACAGATAGATTTAATAAAATATATAATGGATATTTAAGACTCTCAGCACAACCTTTTATTATATAAGGTGGAATTTCGTCCGGCCCGCAAGATACCTTAGGTGTTAACATTTTGATTGCTTCCTCAATTTCTTTCATTTTAATTTCTTTTATTTGCAACGTATTTAAAAGATCACATCTAGGGTTGTCTGACAAAATTTTAATTTTGTACTGGGGTGTTACAGTTCTAAATACAGATTGAAAATAATGTGCAAAAGACCTAGATACTTCCCTGTTACTTTCTAGCTCTTTGTCTCTGTATTTCAAAGAAGTGGATGAGAGATGTTTTGTCTTACTTTTAACAAAATTCCAAAATTGCCTCGGGTCTTTATTGATACTGTATTCTGAGCTTTCAATGAAAAATTTACATGCTAAAGAAATTTCTGCTTTTAGCTCTCTACGTAATATGCGAAATTTATCTCGATGAAAAGCAATGTCTACACCAGTTTTCATTTTCCTATGATGATATGTCTTAAATTTAATCTTTTGAATTATGTTATAAGTGAACCAAGACGGATATTTATTACTATTGCATTTCTTACGGGGAATACATAGGCTCATAGTAGTGTACATCATTTCATAGAATTGCCCTAATGCTTCATTTACGTCATTCAAATGGGAAAGTTTGTTCCAGTTTTGTCTCGACAATTGTTCGAAATTAGCCTTCTTAAAATTAAACCCAGTAATGTTGTTCTCTAGTTTCTCTTTTTTCGATTGATTATGTGGAAAGGAACAAAGTAATGCCGGATGGTGTTTATCTTCAGGAACAAGGGGGTGTTCTTCTCTAACTACAGTGACGTCAATAATGTTTGTTAATACTAGATCTAATGTGCGACCATTGACATTACGGATATCATTAAATGATTCTAAATTGAATAATGACATGAAATTATACAAATTACAACACTTCTTTGTTGCGTGTGAAAGGTCAAAATTGGAATGAAGTATTTCAGGTATGTTAAAATCCCCAAGACAGAGTATAGTGCTTCCTACTGGACAATTACTCTCAATAAATTCAAAAAATAATTCATACACTGTTTCACTCGAGTCTGGTGGAATGTATACAGCACAAATATATAGCGATATTATTTTTATAGTAAGTTTAGTTATAATGCACTCAAAATAGCTATCAATAGAGTTTACATAATACATGTTATGTTTTTGTAGACACCCCAACATGACCCCCCCACCTATCGCCTTTCCAAGCAATTCGAAGTTTCTATCCTGACGAAACACCTTATATCTCATGTCAAAGAATTCTGAATCAAATTGATCATCAGATAACCAACTTTCAGTTATTATTATCAGATCATAGCTATTGGATAAAACACTAGTGTAGAAATCATTGGCTTTGGTACGCATTCCACCAACATTTTGCATATAGATTAAAAACTGTTTTTTATTTCGCTTTTTATTTCTATATCATTGGAACACTTCACAATATAGTCAGCCGCTTTTAGGGATCCATGTTTACTATTTGTACTCAGAGACAATTGTTCCGTTTTTGTACCTCCTACCTGTTAGTCAGCTGTCTTACTCTTTACATTTATGCGGGTCTTCTCCGGTCCCAGGCGGTGGAGATTTTCAAGCTGGAATAATCAGAGGAGGGTGACCAAGAGGGGCGGAGGTTGTGAGGGGCGGGGGAAATAGCTTCCGGATGGGTTTTTGACCTTGAAAGAGAGTGGTGGTACTGTTCATGCGTAGGGTGAGAAGTTGGGCAGTTGTTTTTACTTTATCTTGACGAGCGGGTGCAGGGGGAGTTGGGAGTTCATGCACTTTCTCGTGTTTACCGGGAGTAGGGCCAGAAAAAGATATTTTATCAGTATTCTTCAGGTCACTCAGAGTATACGGCTTTCCTTCAACGTACAATTTGTCATATACTAATTTTGCCCGTAGTCCCGCAGATTTAGCATTCTGAAGATGTGCTTTGAGTTCCGATCGTATGTCACGCACACGACGAGAATAGTCCTCTGTGACTGATACCGGCGTGTTTCGTGAGTGGTAAGCGTACGATAAAATTTCAGATTTCTTTTTGAATGAATTTAATTTCGCGATTATAGGCCTCTTTTAACCCAGAGGCGATGGCATCTTTCGAAGTCATAATCGGTAGTATTAATTCCAGGCTCTTCCCACAAAAACTGGCGAAGTAATATTTCACTGTCTTGCCAACTCTCATTTCCTCGCTCCTTTAAATTGTAGAAGACTGGATTATTGCGCCTAGAGTGGTTTTCTAATTGATCAATAGTCACTTCGTTTTGTTTTATAAGGTTCCTCAATGTATCGTTTTCTGTTTTCACCGAGTGAAGCTCTTTCGTCAGGTTGTCAAGTCGTTCACTAAGTTCCGCCGTTACTCGTTGTATCCCTACAATATTACTGTTCATTTTATCCAGTTTTTCCATCACATCGTCCAGAGAATAAGGGCCCGGGTTTTTTTTCCACAGATCCTATCACCAGTAGCACTGCAAGAACCAAGCCAATGAAGAACGTACAAACACCAGATTCACTGAACGATACAGCTGCACCAACGCTAACGCCCCTTACTCTCATGTTCCAGATGCCTATGGCTTGCCGATATTGTTCAATAGATACTCCCATCTTGTTCCTTTTGACTTTACACAAGTGTGTGCGAAGTTAGAAATCGCATGCACTAATAATCTTAACACTTTGCATTTCTTCTAAACACACTCACGTTGAACACCCACTTTTTGACAATTTTGTCAAGCTTAGGACAGCAGAGAATTTCTTAAATGGAAAAGTTTCCAACGCTGCTCCGATGACACATGGAGGACGACAAAGGAAAGTTCGAATACAGAAGACAAATAATAAAAGGGTCAATAACACCACACCCACGCACAGAAAATAATTATAGTAGTTCAGTAAGAATTTAAAAAAACATTGATAACATTCTAACACAGCAAAAATTGTACTTTCCAAAGAATCTTGCACATAAATACGGAGTACCAAAACCAAGCCACGCCGCGCGTTCTCACTCGCTTGTTGGTCACTTATGTATGTCTGCGAGGATAAAAGATAATTTGTGTTGCGAAGAGTAGGTGTGTATGCATGTGTGTTCGTATATAATGTGTGAATGAAGACTAAAGGTAAATTTTAAAATAATATGTATTTTATATAAGGGTTAAGGACTTACTTGTTAATAACATTGCACTTTTAGGCTTCGGCTGCAAGTGCTGTGAAACCTAATGCATTCGTTCCGTCATTGTGTCCGTCCGTCCGTCTGTCGACAACTTTCAACTCAGGCACTACTAGGGCTAGGAATGTGGTGAAGGCGTCGTTGAAGCTATGATAGAAGAAACAAATTGTCCTAACTCAGTATACAATTTAATGTCACATGGTTGAAAACTGCAATGTTATTTGAGGTCTGACTCGCTTCTATCAAATCAGAAGTAAGTTTCTCTCTATCTGCTCTGGGCATGGAGTTACTCCCTAGTTTGTAAACAACCAATTCTTTCAAGCTCTGTCTAGAACACCAATGAAAATACTCCTGCAAAATTTCTTTGAGAATTGTCAAAATAATCTCAAATTTGATTTATGATGGCTTGACATAGTTGTACAGAGAATTGTTCATCAACACAGTAGTTCTGAACGAAAAGATAATATCAGCACACATAGTTATGTTTCACCAAATCATTAATATAAATTCAAATGCAAATAGATATAAACAATTTGTCAATTTTCGTAGAACTATGATAATACACTTGAAGTTATGACTCATCATTGGAATTTCGATTTTAATTATCCGCGTGGGAGATATTTCTATAGCGATAAACTGTGGAGACCTTCTGGTGCTATGAGGTTAGTTAATTACAAATAAATATGTCAAAAGTCTGATTATTGAATTACTCAAGCCATAGTTACTACTCCTAAAAGCACTCGTTTGTGCTGGGTGAAATCCTGTAATCAACTAACCGTAGAGACAAAATGGAATCCTGTAAGGAGGCAGCTTTTATTGTTAGTGAAATTGTAATTTGATCTTTAGACCTAAACCCTGCTTCAGATTCAAACCTAAATTTAATTTTTATTCCTTGTTAAGTAGAACGTCTCGTGCTCGATTATGGTGAATATCACAACTCAAAACTTCAATTTACATTCAATTTTTAAGATATTTATTAAATGTTCTTAATTTATTATGTTGGTTTTTGAATTATTTATTTTGAATTATTTGCTTTCATTCTGCTGTTTTTTCTTTTTCTGAAAACGACTGTTTTGCAAAATTGCTTATCGGCATTGTTAATTAACTTTAATTTACTTGTACCTTGCCATATGTTTTCCATATTTATAAGCAAAATAACTTATATTTTCCCAAATACTGTGAATTTATCTTTAAATCCACAGATTTGATAGAAACTTCATTCCATTGGTATTCGTCTCTTGAATGTTACATTCGTCTTCAGGAGTACGCCCATGAACCACTTCGTTTAAACAATTGGACAGGGGAGAAACAATATTTGATAATACTAAAGAAGTGGAAATAACACTATGAATGGGTACGTCTTATGAATTGTATGAACAGTACTGTATGAACATACGTACTGTGATTCCATAACTACGACCCAAGATGCAAAACTTGTATCGTGTGAAAGAACTATGATATGGGACAACCACTCAACCTGGTTTATTTAAGGTAATTTCATATTTAATCTTAAATTCACAGATTATTTTATTTAATGATTATTTTAAAAATTAAAATGTTAATTCATATTATAAACGGTCAAATAGGCTAATAAGTATTTAGGAAAGAGCAATCGAGTTTCGAGTTGCACATGTATTTTAGAAGTTTCGTAGGTAGCTGAACAGATGTCGCTACAACTGTACGTGTGTTTTCGAAGGTATAACGTTGTTTGTATGGTTGACGATAATGTTGTATTGTAATAACAACACAGGAATATAAAATGACTAAATAATGTGTTCTTATGTAATTGAATGTTGATTTCCTGCAGAATTATTTCCTGCACAAATAAACATGTTGTAGTTCAATAGTTTACCAAGGAGTTTAAGAAGCCATGTTGGGTTTCTTGATTTAGAGGTTTTTATGTAGAGACAATTCTCTTTAAAAAAATCAATTTAAATAGCTATTTGCTTTCTTCGTCGTCATCTCGGAGAATTATTGGCAGAACTTCATGTAGCTGAACAGCTCCGAAGCTTCTCTTAATAATTTGCTCTACGATCTGTACATCAAAGCGGTGTAGCCCACATTACGGAGTAGACTTGGGGCACTAAGGTTGGTCTTTAAGTTAGTTTACGTTGTTCAAACAAAGCTCAAGTATCGGAAACAAACTGACACCCTGAGATATTTAATTATTTATTTAAGATGTGTAGATTTTTCCAATGAACTAACATTCTATTGATTCAGCCGCACAGCGAGTACAGGTTGTGATTTGTAATTATATCCAGTGATAAGAAGGAAGAACACATTACAGATTCATAATTAATATTGTTTTCCATTGTTAAACTATCCAAGTCCGTTCGTTTGGACGTCATTCTGTAATGGTTTGGCTTTCCTTCTTATCACTGGATATAATTACAAATCACAATCTATACTCGCTGTGTGGCTGAAACAATAGAATGTTCGTTCACTGGAAGAACCCAGGCGTAACACGCCGATTGTGATAAGATTGCACAAACATAGAGAACATCGAAAAAGAAGCGACACGTATTTTTTATATCGTCCAACAACCGCATTGAAAGGGTCAAATAGGGGTATAAACATGGGGTCAAAATGAGATTGTGTGGAACATTCAGAGAACGAGAAGAGATATCGGAAAAGGTTAAATGTACGAAATACTACCCATAGTCGACGCAAGGCAATGAGGTAGGACGCACCCATGTGAAGAAAGTAGAACATCCAGAAATGGACCAATCACTCATTTCCGGATTTCCAACATTGCCACAATGTGCTACGGAAACGAGCGAAGAGGGTGGCAAGGAGCAGGAACAAAGAAGAAAAGAAAACGGAAAATACGTGTTCTTGTTTTGGGTGCATACTTCGCCCGTATGCGAAAAGGACGCAGATTCATCTCAATGCACGAAGATGGGAGAACACTCAGGAAGGATGCAAACGCCGTGCGTAGAGACAGCAGTCGAGACAGTACTGCACAGTGGGTTGCATATATCGGGTAATGGGAACAACGATGAGATGCATGCTGGAAACGAGAATGTGTGTGGACAGTAGTAACACAAAAACAAACATGCATTGCACAGTAGAATGTAATCCGAACAAAAACACCAGAGGTGCAAAAAGTGGAGCCAAGTTCTTTAGCCCTAAAAAGGTGTGAAATGGGAGACGGATGAGCCAAGTTCCTTGGTGACAGCATGTAACAGGAACAAAGGAACTTGGCGCGAGTTGGCAACAGTCTTAGGGTTGGCGGCGGTGGACGTAGTGGGTTTTAGGATCCCCACCACTCTTATAGCTTGAGGATCATGAACCTTGCCACCTCGCGCCAAGTTCCCTTGTTCCTGTTACATGCTGTCACCAAGGAACTTGGCTCATCCGTCTCCCATTTCACACCTTTTTAGGGCTAAAGAACTTGGCTCCACTTTTTGCACCTCTGGTGTTTTTGTTCGGATTTCACAGCTTTTTGTACGTGTATAATATATATATACTCGCTCGCTCGGCCTCGCTTAGGTCCTCGCCCCCCGTAGCTGGCTGCGCCCCCAACTTCGAGTTTTTGGGTACTTACGCCCCTTTATCGTAACCACTCTCCAGGACACTGTGCTTCCATGTTGCAGATTTGTTCCCATACCCACCACCCGTGGGGCTGAGATATTTATTGAAACATAGGGAAGCTTTGCCATATTTATTGTAATCTACTTGTGATGATACAGGAAATTTGCATCCTGCTGGCCGCCCTAAAATCCACCACCACCAACCCTAAGGCTCGAACATCATGTGGTGTTTTGCTCGGATTTCACAGTTTTTTATACGTGTATATATATACTGGGTTCGCCTCGCTGGGTGTGCTGCCCCAGAATTCCGTGTGCGCCCCAACTTCAAATTTTTAGGGCTACGCCCACTTTATTGTGATCAGACTTTCTGGGACAGCGCCCCATGCTGTGCAGACCTTTTCCCATATCGCCTCGGGGGCTGCACGCTCATAGCGGTGGTTTGATCCATTTATTGAAACATTTCGTGATGGTACACCTTCATACCAAATTTCGTTTCTCTAGCTTGAGTGGTTTGGAAAATGGTGTTTGGGCGGCTATGTTGAATTAAAGAAAGCGATTTTTAAAAAGTTTTCTTACATTGCCGTTACCTACTTGTAATGGTACACCTTCATACCAAATTTCGTTTCTATAGCTCGAATGATGTGGAAAAAGTTTTTGTGCGGCCATTTTCATCCAAGTTAACAACTTTTTCAAAAATGTAAATTATTCCTAAACTACTCTTGTTAATACACCTTTATGCCAAATTTCGTATCCCTAGTTCAAACGTTCTGGAAAATGGATTATGAAGTCAGCCATTTTGGATTCAAAATGATGTCTTTGCAGATATTTTGTAATCTACTAGTGATGATATACCGTCATATTTCGAAATTTCATATTTCAATTTTTAACATATTTTTTCTTACAGAACCTCAAAATCGCTGATTTCGCAATAAACTCTTGTTCCTGTATAGCATCCTGACGTTTTGTGACACGCGGAACTCGGCTGCATGCACTGCCGTGCGTGTTGATACTCCCCTCGGTTCGCTGGCGTCGCTGCGCCAAGAATCCCACGGTAGGCTGCGTATCGAACTTGAGAAGTTTGGAGGAACTGCGTTTTTTTATCACAACCAGAATCTGCAGTGCACTGCGCCACATGATGCAGATATTCCCTCATACTCCAGAGCGCTGCGTCCGAATGGGGAAACTTCCACATTCTACCTGTATAACATGCTCCTCAGTGCTAACGTTTTTGACGAGTAAAACTTGGTGGGACACGCAGGAGTATTGGAAGTTGGCGCGAGGAACTAGGCTCATCCATATTCCATTTCACCACTTTTTAAGGTTGAAGGAGTTGACTGGACAGTTTGCACCCCTGGTGCTTTTGCTCGTATTTCGCAGCTTTTTACACTTGTGTAATGTATATACTCGCTTCGTCTCATTGAGGCGCTGCGCCCAGAATTCCAAGATGGCCTCGCTGGGCGCACCCCTTTATCGCAATCAGGCTCCAGTTGGGAACTGTACCCTAGTAGGGGAGACGAGCCGAATTTATTCTAATCTACTCGTAATGGTACACCTTCATACCAAATTTCGTTTCTCTAGCTTCAGTCGTTATAAAGTGGGGCTTAGGCGGGCATTTTGGATAAAAGATGGACACATTTTTAACGTTTTCTTATATTTTCGTGACATACTCGTGATGATACACTGTCATACCAAATTTCATTTCTCTATCTCGAAGAGAGGGGTAAAATTGTATTTCAGCTGCCATTTTGAATCAAAGATGGTGAATTTTTTAAAACGTTGTTATGTTTTCCTAAACTACTCTTGATAATACATCATTATGCCAAATTTCGTATCTCTGGCTCAAACAGTTGGAAAATGGATTTATGATGCCCGCCATTTTGGATCCAAGATGGCGTCTTTTGAGATATTTTGTAATATTTTCATAATCTACTAATAATATTGTACTGTCAAACTAAATTTCATTATTCTAGCGGCAGCCGTTTAGGCTGTATATTCTTTAAAAGTTTAGGGTTGGCGGCCATTTTGAATCCAAAATGGCGAATTTTTCAAATCTTTAAAAAGTTTTCTTAATTTGCTATCAATGATGTAGTTTCATACCAAATTTCACTGTTCTATCTTTAGTCGTTTAGGCTGTGTATTCTTTGAAATTTTAGGTTTGGCGGCCATTTTGAATCCAAGATGGCGACCTTTTCAAAATGTCGGAATTTTTCCTTTATCTACTTATCATCCTCTACCTTCATACCAAATTTCATGTCTCTAGCTTACTCCAAACACCCTAAACAATATGATGAGTGAGTCAGTCAGTCAGTCAGTGGGTGAGTGAGTGAGTGAGTCAGTTAGCCTAAAATGTGCAATTTCAGGGGGTCCACAACTAGAACATAGTTTGAGATACATGAATATGAAATTTTGTACATCTGCACATATTTACCATATCTCCTTAACGGCAAAAGCTCATATTCCTATCTTTAACATCTTGTTTCTTACGGGGCCCCCAAATCGTCGATTTTGCCATAAACTCTTGTTCCTGTATAACATGCTTCTGGCAGTGCTGACGTTTTCTGACGTGAAGAACTTGGCTCATGCACTGCCGTGCATGTTGATAACAGGTGGTTCACAGATATAAGATAAACAGCAACACTAATATCAGTACCACGCATGAGTATCAATATGACATCATTACGAAAATTCGCGTACATATGTACGTACAACATAACAGTGTGCAGGGGTGTATGCTGGAAAGAAGTCATTCACTCCTAATAAGTAGCACAAAAATGATATTTCAGCAAGAAATCTTCCAAATAAAAACAGCGTTGTCACCACGAACACTTGATGATGGATGAGTTCTGGCACTCTGCTGCGCAGACCAATGACATCAACTGATGAAAACAAAACTCCACTGGATTTGGAAAGTACTCTGGTCGTGTTGAAAGATATCCAGAACGAAACCACGCGTATTAGAATACACGTATGTACCGTGGAGACGACAGTTGATTTTGCACAAGGGATTGAAGTGTCAGGATATTGTCTCTGCTGTGTAGATTGATGTTGAGTTGCTGAAGGCGTACCGCATCATTTACTTTGCGTACGAAGTTCTCCCAAACTCTGACACCATACACGTCCAGAGGTTGTATTAACCAGTTGTGTGCGTAGGTATCGTCATAATGTTGCACTGTCTGTCCAGTGGCATTATTGTTGCTAAGTCGGCTCGATCATAACCCATCCACGGGTTGACTAATAAATAGTACCGTTTGCTCATTGACTGTGGAAGGAACACCGATTCGAAGCACGTCGTAATGATTTGTTTTGTCACTTAGAAATGATGATGCACAAATGTATACGTTTTGTGAGCGGAACATTGTTTGTTGAATCCGTGGCCCAAACGTACCATGAAGCTGTTTCAAGACTATGAGCATGGGCGACAGCAACTTTCCACTGGCAGATAGAACAGGCTGTATTGTGTAGCTATGTGTGATGGCAGGTAGATTATTGCATTGTTGCTGTGATATACTTCTCGCCTCGCGGAGCCAGACAGCGTCCAGGGTGAAATTCCAACTCAACCTGCTCTTTCTTTCCTTACAGTACCTGCATGTGCCATGCCGTACTACGTCATCTGACCTTGCAATCCTTTATCTATGAGTTCTTTCTACAACTCAACTTGATGTTTTGTGGTGGACAAACACCGTGTGCGTGGGTCTTCTTGAGGTCCTCCCGTTTTCTCCCACTTTCTTCATTCCACCAATTCATCACATCATCATCCATACGGCCTGAGCTATAGTTGCCTAAAGGCCTTAAAATAAGTTCAGATTAAAAACTCAACTTGATGTTCTAATATATATGCAACCCACTGTGCTCTACTGTCTCGACGGATGTCTCTACGCACGGCGTTTGCATCCTTCCTGAGTGTTCTCCCATCTTCGTGCATTGAGATGAATCTGCGTCCTTTTCGCATACGGGCGCCGTATGCACCCAAAACAAAAACACGTATTTTCCTTTTCCGTTTCTTCTTTCTTCCTGCTCCTTGCCACCCTCTTCGCTCATTTCCGTAGCACATCCCACGGGAGGCTGCGCCCCCAAAGGGGAGGTTTGCCCCATTTATTGTAATCTACTCTTGGTCATACACCTTCAAAGAAAGGTTTTCGTTTCCCTACCTTCAATCATTTGGAAATATTGTTTTTGGGGCGGCAATTTTGGATCCAAGTTGACGACTTTTTGAAAGTTTTCTTATATTGTCGTGACCTACTTGTGATGGTACATATTCAAGTAAAATTTCATTTATCCAGATCAAACGGTGTGCAAAATGGGATTTTGGGCGGTCATTTTGGATCCAAGATTGTGACTTTTCCCAAATGTAATATTTCCCTAAACTACTCGTCATAATGCACCTTTATGCCAAATTTCGTTTCCCTAGTTCAATCGGTGTGGAAAATGGATTTTTAGGTCCGTAATTTTGGATCCAAGATGGCGTCTTTGGATACATCATGTAATATTTTAGTAACATACAAGTGATAATGAACAGTGTTATCAAATTTGATATTTCTAACTGCAGCCGTTTAGGCTGTGTATTCTATACAACAATGGATTCGGGGGTCATTTTGGATCCAAGATGGCGTCTTTGAACTCATTAAGTAACATTTTTGTAATCAAATAGTGATGTTGTACCTTTATTCCAAATTTGATTTCAATAGCCCCAGCGGCTTAGGCTGTATTCTATACAACAATGGGTTCGGCAGCCATTTTGGATCCAAGATGGCGACCGATTTTGCTGATTAAGAACTTAACCGAGCTATTAAGCCTAGAAACAACATATACAAATTTGGCTCAAATATCTTCAAAATTATGGCTGCTAGCATGTATATATATATATGTATATATATACTTTGATATCGTACCGATCTCAATAGGTATATTTTTCTTCGAAATCTACCTAACATTCAAAATCGGTAGAAACAATTCAATTCTATTTAAACCCTATTAAACCGCTATCTATTATTTTCGCAGAATGCAGAATGGCTGGTTGAAAATTATTATTACTTTTATTCCTACAGAGAAATGTACACGATTATTCGCATATAGGATTATTTTTAATAAAGCTAGCCGTAAATAATATTCGTGTTGGATGGGGGGGTGGGGGTTACAGTTTTGTTGCTTACTACACCATTTGACAGCATCTCAAGATCCCTTTCTTAACAATGACTACCAAAAATAATAGAATTGCTGAAATACTAAAGAAATATTAATCATGAAGAACGGCAGTTCTTCGAGTGACGCTGGCAAAGGACACTGTTAGCGGCATTCAGGTAGTATATAGTTAGTTTCGGATCTACCGAAGTATAAGTCCGATTTTGATGCTTGAACTTACATTTGAAATCTCTTTCCAATATTAAGACACAGGAAAAAAAATTGGGTCGGTAGGAACTCCTTGGGACCCCCTAGTGCGCTTTGAAAAAAATATATCAAAATTTCACATTTTTTAGGATAGGACTGACCCCAGACCATATATGCGGCCGAAACTTACTGGATCTTATTTTACGCTTCAATATGTTTCAAACGGTGTATCATACGTTAAAATCGGTGGAGCGGTTTAAAAGTTACGACTTTTTAACCGAATCACAAAATTTTCACAAATGATAGAAAGGTATGTCCATCATTCTGTGTCTTTTTGTTTTAGCCCCAAATGGGTGGTACCGGGGGGTTTTAGGGGTCCATTGCGGGCCCCCATCAAAATGGGGGTAAATCCAACCTTAGATTTTTTTATAGGAGTTACGGTTTTCGAGATATGGAGCAAAATCGATCTTGTATCCTTCCGCCATAGTGACACGTGCCACTTTTTAAATACGAGCCAGTACGGAGAACACTCTCCGCCGTTGCTCCACTCATCTGGGCATGACGTAAAGGAGAAAAATGCAAAGATACATGACCGTACCTAACTTTATCTAACATCCACGTTCCCATGGTCAGTAATTTAAGAAACTGTACGAATAATGCAAGAAAAAAATATTAATCATAAAAATAAATTTTGAAAATTTACGTGACCGAACCTAACCTTACCTAACCTCCACTTCGCCATGGTCACTAACTTAATATAATGTACGTAAAATGCAGGAAAGCAATTATTAATAATGAATATAAACATATATAAACACATGAAAAAATATTCTGAAAGGAAAATCTAGTGTTAACCTCGCCGGAACTCGAACCAGCGATTTTTGTTTACCAACTCGACGCCTTAACCACCAGGCCACCGAAGCAACCTCGCAGATGTGGTTTCTCCGTTGTATTTACAGTGCAGTGTCTCCTACACATTATAGCACGTGTGCAGGAGAGAGGAGCATCGGCATAGATGGCTCGTGTTAGAGTCCTTTTTATAAGCAGCCTTTACAAAATAAGTGATATCAGTACAAAACCCCGTTTTTTGGTAAAAGGAAGAGTGACGCAAGAATTCTACTCACAAAAGAAGTCACTATTTTGCGAGTGACTTTCTTTGTGTCACTATGGCGAAAGTATTGCCTTTGTAATAAAATTAAGAGACAGTATCCTTCCGCCATAGTGACACAAAGAAAGTCACTCGCAAAATAGATATAACTTCTTTTGTCAGTAGAATTCTTGCGTCACTCTTCCTTTTACCCCAAACGGGGTTTTGTACTGATTACAATTTAGAAACGAAATATGTTAATTACTTGTTGAAACTGAACTAGTTCAATAGGTAGTGTGTTCGTTTAAGCTATCAAAACACCTAGTGAAGGAACTAGACGGCAACCTAACCTGGGTATTTCCTCAGTCACACTAGGAAAATACCCGTATGGTACCTTCAACCTACCCACCTGACGAGATTAACCTAAAAAAATAAAAAATAATTTATATAAAAATTAAACATAAAATATTTCAATAGTAGCTAATACGTGTTTACTGTAATATATCGTATTTCGAGCATACTTAAAACTATAGTTTACAGCGATAAAATAATTGGAAACTGGGGATAAAATATATTAATATGTCCAATTTATATACGATAGGGTGACTAGCGCTAAAACTGGACGAATAGTCAAGGATATTGGTCTCAAATTTAAAATCAGTTTTTCTTTGCTTGGTGCCGAGCCGCAGTAACGTATTGGTAGAGCGTTAGCGTAGCATTCGGGAGGTCGTAGGTTCGATCGCAGTAACTGACTATCCTGATTGAGATTTTTCCCATTTTTTCCAGTCCCACCATGCAAATGTCGGGATGGCACATTAAAGATATGTCCTGGCTGACACTTTCCCGAATCCTTTCCCCTCCTCTATTCCGGCCTGAGCCTTAGATGCCTAGAATCCATAAATAAAATTAAATAAAAAATTCTTTGCTTGGTTTCAAGGTGGTGCTAGTATAAATTCTGTAAATGGAGAAGGTTAAGCAAAACACTCCCTGACTTCAAAGTTTACCGTCTGAAGTTAATACAGCAGCGCTATTATTATTTTTTTAGTACTTTTCTACATGTTTCAGTTCTCTATCTTACAGGCTAGAAATGTTTAGACGTTTGTAACCAGGGAGACTGTATGGACTACCATAAGTTTTAAAATGAAATGGCTGCGCTATGCTCCTTTTATTAACTCGCCAGATTTCTTTATTCCAAACAGACTTCAACCGAAACAGTTTAGGAATAAATTATGAATTTGCTTTCCAAATTTATATGAATTATGATTTTGAAGTATTTTTAAATAAAAATAGAAAAATGGGTGTCTGTAAACCGTTTCAAAATGCATATTTTCTTCTGCTATTTTCTCGTTTTCATTTGAGAATTTGTTGATCAACAAAAAGTCATAAATAAAATTCTAATTCTAAGTTCTAAACATATGCTTATTATAAAAGCGTATACCACATTATATTCAAATATCGTGTTACTTATTACACGTATATGAATAACGTTGGTGTGTTAAACAACGTACAATCAAATCGCAACATTTTTAATATGTGTTCCATCTGCCAGCGTAATCACCAGATAGGCAATTTATGTTATTATTATTTTATCTAAGGACTCTAGAAGGGCAACATGTACATAAATAATCTACAGTCAATGAAACAAGTTAACTCTGAAAATAGACAAATACTAATTTCTAAGAAACTGTAGTTGAAGCACTTTTAAGTTCTCTGTAAAGATCTCCATCAGCTAAGAGGAACATTTGATTTCATCTTTGAAAACAATCAAGTGGACAATAAGTTATAACTCATGGAAAAAATTGTCAACGTGGTGGAAATTAACCTGGGTTCTTTATTCAAATAGATAAATGATATTGTCACATGGCTGCTCCTTAGCATTAGTTATCCAATTGGTTATTTAAACAAGTACGTGACACGATGAGTACGTACTGAAATGCATGTTGTAAGGAAATACAGTAAAGATAGCTCCTGGCAACAGCTTGCACGTTAGAATGAGTATCAGTAGTAAAGGGAATAAAAATTGTGAAAATGCAAAAGTAATCATTATCCAAGTAGGGTATGTCAACTTTCACTTAAATGATTAGAGTACAAAACTAAATGCGGGAAGGATGTGTGACACCCAAGTAAAGACAATCTACTTAATGCAGGGGCTCGAGTGAAATTTCAAGTGACTTTCTCTTCACTTAATGTAAGGCAATGTACTGGTAATGTAAACGGAAGTATCTACGTATGTACTTATATCTTAAATAAGTTTATGTCTACCTGTTTTAGTGGAAAAGCTAGACACATTCACAGACACACAAAGTTAAATTAAATGAGGAACAAAATTATCTGGGCCAGCTAGAGACGTTAATACACACACAGTTCGAAAAGTCTTTGAGGAATGATTAACTCGTTTTATTAGCCACCTTATATCATATTCGTAAAGGATGTTGGATGACGCCAGATCGCACATTTAAAATGATAAAATTTTATTCGTAACTTGATATATTTAACATGTAATTTGATTTTTTAAAATGAATTTAACATAATTATTCATGCAGATGCATTGTCAAAAGAGATGCATTAAATAAAAGGGTTCTTTTTCATCTAACTTGTAGATAACTCTTTTACTTAAATATACGTTTTATTTTATACTAAATATTGTAACTGGCTTGAGACGTCCAATAGTTCTTGTATATAACTTTGATATTATGTATTCAAATGAAATACTCTGATACAACGCCCAATAGTACAGCTGAAAAATTACAATAATACAAAAATTTAACGACAGAAGGAAAGGTTTTTAAATATAATTTTAAGAATAAAGTTACTAACTGTTTCTTGAGTTATGAAAGTAATACCGAATAATAAAACTTATTTATAAATTAATATGTAACAAGAGTTAAAGTGAAGTATAACTCCGTAAATGAATGTAGTATCTAGTTTCATATACGTTGTTTACTTCTGAAATGTAACAAATGGGATTAAAACCTTTGTGGCTGCCACCTCTTGAGTGTTGACACAAAAGTTTAAACTGAATGACTTTCTTATAATAGACAGAAAAAGCATAACCATGTCAATGATGAAATTATTATGGGTACTTGTTAAATCTGTACAAAATTACTCAAAACTACGGTAATAAGTACATTACAAGCAAGCTTATCAGATATTTAAATTTTCTTAATTCTAGATGCATAGATATATTTTAATACATTGTAATAAATAGACTTTGCAACTAAAATATTGTAATCCATGGCTTCCAATCATGACCCATAAATCAAATTATATGTGAATTATTGGATTAATGTAAAAGTAGCTATAAACGTTCTCTAGGCAGTGTCGCCCAACAGCCGGGCTGAGAATCTAACCTCAAGTTGAAATCAAAACGCAAGTTTTTTTAGAAAAGGTAACCAACATATCCAGAACTGTTTGCGAAACATCAATTTGAGGATGTCAATTGTGTTCAGCAAATTTGTTCCGATACCCACGACAGACTTGACTGGATTTCAAATTCTAATTTTCTTTTTTATCACTGTTAATGATGTTGCAGTGCGTTCTTTCACCTTTTAAAGTATCATTACTGTTGCTAGATATTTAAAGTTACAATTTTAACGGTCATAGACAGAAAAATGCGGAAAATGTTTTTCGGTTCTTTAACAGATATATTGTTTACAACAGTCCTTTACAGATTTAAATTTCTTCCTTGCAATGACTATACTAGTTTTAGAAAAAAAAATGTTTTTTATCTTTAGCTCTGATAATATTAGCTACATTTATGATTAACATACTTCTTTAAACTTTCCCTTTTCCTTTATCAACATCCACACTGACTTCAAAACCTAAGAAATCCGATATATCACTCATAGATCTCAAAACTGCAGTAACAACAAACACAGACTCAGTGGGAAAACGCAGCTAAACAATATTTTCAAAGGACAGTAACGAAAATCAGTGTCAATGATACCCGATCTCCTGACAGTGAGAATAGTAGGCAAAGAGTTTCTCTGTACCTGTTCTCGTTGACATTCTATCCTAAATGACATGAGTGCACGTTATCCAAAATGCAATAAGATGAGTCTATAGGGACAACCAAATTTCACGCTGATATTTTCAAATTTAGAGTCACTTTTCACTCGGAACGTCATGGCATTTAGAGATCACTGAACCCAAATTTTAAATCAGTTTCTCTCTTCCACTTGAGATTAAACTTGTAGTAAACTTCAAAGACGAAGTGAAATCAATTTATAGATCAAATCTTTGAGAAAAAATTAACTTCCATAATGAGCTATCTTAACCGATGTTCTTGAAGGTGGTGGGATGTCATGTAATCGCACATTAACAATGACGAAAATTCATTTCAATCTCGATCGATTTGATTTGTAATGTCAATATAAATAAAATTTCCAAGTACCAATTGTATTTTAACGTCAGCATCATTCATGCAGGTGTTAGATGATAAGGGATATTTTTAAATAATGTGTTTATTGCAACGACCGAAAATGGTATTCTTTCAACGTGTATGTAAAACATTATTTTGTATTAAACTATAGTACTTGTTTGAGATGTTTATTAGTTCTGCTTTAAGTATGTAGAACTTGAATATTATGTTTTAGAAATGAATAGTTGACTGAGACGCTCTAAAAATGTACCCAAAGCAGTTATTTCCGTATAGAGTAAACCTAATTCCTTTTTTAAAAATAGTTTTGCAAACTTATTCATAGTTATTAGGGCTATAATATGAACAAGGTTATTAAAACATATAGAACCGTGTAAAATAAAAGTTTCGAACATACTAGTTAAATCGTGTGTACGATCCGATGGTCTTGGGGAAGTGGTCAGTTCGCGCTATTCCCAAATCTAAGTCGGTAATTTCTCGGTATTAAGAAATAAACTTTTTAAGGGCACATTCCAGTACAAATGAAAATTTTTAAATATGCCATAGAAATAATATTTATTCTGTCTTTTACGAGGTGGTGTACTTTAGGTTCCGAATAAACATTTTACGATGTGATCTGGTACGGATCAAATATTCTAACGGCTTTTTTAAAATCGTTTATACTGTGTGGTTAGGGGATCCATGTTCACAAGGGTAAAATATGCGAAGATAAAGTTAATTGGACAGTTTGACGGATTCAACTATGCATTTAACGAGTGATCAAGCATAAACATATAGAACAGAGATTTTCAATAACCAGCAAGACTTTCTAATTTTACTGGTAAATGTAATTAAAAAAAAAAATCACTTAGTTTGTATTTTGAAAAGGAGCAAGGAATATATTCATCAGCTTAAAGCATTTAGCATTTATTTTACAGGGAAAATGTTAGTTTATTTACGCCTTACAATAAGAGATTTGGAATTGAATTTAAAAATAATACTGGAGGTCGTCTCCCACATTTTTTCAATTCATACGTTAGTGTGCCTCGGAATTTGAATATCGCTAGTAGAAACCGGCAACAATGAGCGCTTCGGCAAGCGTGACACCTACCCTACCGATGAGTAGATAATACATAATAAGACACAATGGATTTTTTGTTGTGGATATACTGCTGAATAAAATTTTAGCACAATATAAAAGCGCAACAGTAATTAATTGAAACTTTTGTGCCCACGAAAGGAATACCAGTATTTTGGAACTTCACTAATACACAGCACATCCAATATGTTTTATTATGGGGGACCGGTAGCCACATAAGCTTGAATTACTAAACCCAAAGTTACTTAAGTATTTTTCATTCGCAACATTTTTATGGAGGCAACATAAACGTGTTGCCTCTGTAGAATACACGTAAGTACATAAACACTTCTTGAGCGTATATGTTGCAAACCTGAAAATAGAGTAAACGGGGGTGAAAAGCCCAGTGGGGGAAATGCACACCTCATAAAAACACGGAAGGGAATATGAGGTGGCAACAGTGATACAATTGAGTGAAGGCGTAATTATATGGAAGACGAAGGATTGTCTGAAGAAAGTGAAGACATACAGATTGATTTAAATGTGCTAAGTACATAATTTTTACATGTAATGTTTTTTCAACATTTCAAATTTAGGAAGACAGAATTATTACACTGGTGCATTAGCGAATTCAATGAATCTGCCTCGCACAAAGTAGGACTCTGTTGTTCTGATGCAATAGCGGTCTGCCGCCATGCCGTGTTGGAAGTTGAATGAACTGAAACTATCGTGTTTGACATAGGGGTAATTTGCCCGAGAGGGGGCTAATGGGTTCAACTGTAATACAGAACTTCAAAAAATATGGTATCGATTCCAGAAAGATTACAAAAAAATCTAAATTCTGGCTAGATGTTGACATCCCTTTAAGTATGTTTAATAAAGTTTAATATCAACTTAACAGTTCAACACTGCTTTAATATCTTTAGTTGTCGTGAATGTATAGATGTACTTCAAATTTGAGGTCAGATTGAGATAAACAAAGGATAAGTTTAAACTATTGTTATTTATTCACTTGCTCACGTCATCTCTATGTTAATCAGTGATAATATATGTTAGAAATATTATCTTATTGTGAATATCTCAGTATCCAACAGGTGCAAGGTTGGTCTTTGCTCTATGGTAATACTAAACAACATTGTACAACATAAACTGTGTTGTTAAAATTAAAATATTTTTTAAAGTATATACAATTCTGTTTATCCATTCAAATCGAGACAGGGTTTCTTCGAGATAATGACGTTTTAGTCAATTTCGGTAGGCAATGTGATTAGATCTTTAATACGTATTCTTTGCCCCGAAGATGATGTTTTTTAATCTAGGTTGCTAACTTTAACACACACAGCAGATTTATTTTCCCGGTTTTTAAACGTAGATTCCGCCTTTTTCTCATTATATGTACTTAAAAATCTCTTCATTCCCTTGACTCTATAGTATATAATAAGAAAAAATTATAAAATTGTATAAGAAAAAATACGGAGATATTGTTCAGATCTTCTTTTGTTGGAGATCGTTGTTTTAGTTTGTCCTTAATGTATCTGTTTACTTTCGTGCAGCTACAAGTATAATTTTCAATTTTAAAGACTATAATATAATTTTATATCAAAAATACAAACCTAATTTATTATGTTATTTGTGAGGACAAAGATCGAGTTTAGGCTATTAAGTACCTTGTATCAAGAGAAGAAAATTAATAAGTTCATTTAATTAGGGACGCGAATCGAAAATTTTGACAGAAATGATGGATAAATCTGTGGGTCTCTGGAGGTACTATGGGGGTAGATACTTGCTGTTGACATTTCTATATAAACGTCACATTTTTGAATGCAGAAAATCAAGGGAATATTCCGTTGAGATGTTCAGTGAAACCTGAACACAATATATCAAGTGATTATCGAGCTACGCCTTAATAACTATTGCCAACCCACGAAAAATGAACTTGTATGGTTTCGATACAAAACAGAAAAGAGTTCAGAAAATTTCCTTCAGATCCCAATATTATAGATTAAAGTACTGTTCACGATGGTTTCAACGGGTAGCTTTGTGGGGTCTGGAGCAGTGATTCCGCCAGACCTCCTTGTGGGTGGTTTCGCTCCAAAATTCACGAACGCACCCTCCCAGCTTTGAATTTTTTGCGGTGGAAAATCGAGAGAAACCGTGCAAAATTCCGCTTACACCCTACCAATCTTGACGTTACCTCCATAAACTGAAAATACTGGCGAAGACACTGGTGTGGAATGCTGTGGGATACCCACAACATCGACTATCAAGTTTCATACAGATGGGTATATAAACAGGATGACAGAACCATACAGACAGTTGTTACATCAAGTGAAAATTGAAGTAGCTAGATGAATTAATTACCAAGATATGGAGTTTTAAATATTTATAGCGCATGATGAAAAGGCATGGTAAAAACACAGTCACTGGACAACGAATTAGGAATTTTTAAAAAATATTTTTATATAAAGCAACACTGCTAGTTTTACATAAAAAGACTTAAGTTACGGTAAATATCAGTGCTTTTCAAGTACGGCGATTTCTTGTACTCA
Source organism: Lepisma saccharinum (assembly GCA_022664845.1). Lineage (NCBI taxonomy): Eukaryota > Metazoa > Arthropoda > Insecta > Zygentoma > Lepismatidae > Lepisma > Lepisma saccharinum. Next base: position 46,847 of record JAGDQP010002903.1, read on the forward strand.
ATATGACGGCGCTTATATTTTCTTATTCGCTCCTTTGTCTTGATAACTTCACTAACTCATTTTGATGTATTTTCAATCACTTTTCTTGTCAGTGCAGATATGTTTTCTTCGTGTGTCCGTATTTGCGTCACTCTTTCTATCAGCTTACATTTGTGGTAGAACGAATAGTACTGATTTTATTCTTCATTTAAATTCTACATTTCTTCAAAAGGATTGATGTCTGGATTATTACCTTGTACATCCAAAATGCTGACACCTTCATTTTTCAGATGATGCATGATTAATTTGGATGTGTAGGATGGTGCACTATCTTGCATGCAAATTCCATCATTATTTGGAAACGAGATTCGCATTTATGGGATTAGGTGTCTGTCCAACACAGTTTTCTACTGCTCCTTATTCATTATGTCATTAAAATATACAGTTTGACTGTGCCATTTGCAGAAATCACATTCCAAACCATGAACCTTTCTACATGTTCTGCCACTTTCCTTGTTCCACTGAAAGCTGTTGTTTGCCAGGTCTTCGTACACTCATATGTGCCGGTCCCGGATGATTCCCATCATGGATTCGTAAGAAAAATAACTAAAGTAAACTATGAATATAACGAAATGAAGTACCGCAATCGAAGATTTGATTTGGTAGTACGGAAAAGTACATTCCTGCTGTCACGTTCTAGTAATTAGGCTAAGAATACAATGTTTACCTTTAACCTCTGTACTCCATGATTATACTTTTTGACCCAAGTGAAACCCTTCTTAACTTACGGTCTCTAGCTGGATGACAGCCAGGGAAACTTAGCGTCTACTGACTCCTTTCGTATTGATTTAACATCCCACCTCACCTAGCATCTATGGGAGGTTTTTGTCTTTCTATTGTTCAAATCAAATTTGTGTAGGCACATTGTTTATCTAGGTGTTGTTTTACTCACTCCACAACAATTTTGACATTTTGTTTGGGGAGAAAGGATCATCAAGTTCTAGATTGTTTTTTTTATCGTTCCTAAACTTTAGTTTTCTCATTGTATGAAACCTGAATGTTCCTCTTTTTGCTTGGACTACCGTACCTGTCCTTACCCAAATTATGATTTTTTTTGTACGAAAAAAACAGTAGTCAATTCTGATTGTTTTCATAAGAACAAGAAAAAACTCTTCCAAATGCCACGTTTTGCTGAAATTCACTGCATTTCAGATATAATCTGTTCACAGAACACCTTTGTGAACAGATTATATTAGAAATGTAGTGAAATTCAGCAAAACATGGAAATTGGAAGGGCTTTTTCTTGCTAAATTTAAAAAACGTAAAATTCACTATTGTTGTTCTTGTAAAGAAACCAGTTACAATCATTATATAATTTGAAATGCCCTTGACTTAACATATGGTAATATCGGTAATAATAATATAACCTTGTTGCTGAAATCACAGTGTCGTCTTCCAACCCCCTTGAATTCTTTCTTGGCCCTGTATTGCCCCATTAACTTTTTGACCTGACGACGCCACTGCTCACTCCCGGAAAGAGACACTAGTTCTAGCTAGAGATATAAATCAGTTAATATGAGTTAGCTTAGAAATTGAAAGGTCCTGGAAACGATCCCGTGAGATTTGTCCAAAGATTTTTCTGTCATTTCAAGCGGATGCCAGGATGATACCTTCAAACCTGGCCTTTCGGGCTTTCTTCCAATACCCTCTCTCCTACCTTATACCGATCTGAGCCGAAGTTGCCTAAAGGTCATAAATAAATGTAAAGGTAATTAGAAAACACGCTGTATGTAAATACATACATGTAATGCATTCTGACAATGGTTATTTCAAATGTAAAATAAAAACGGTAAAAATGAACAATTAAGAGCAACTAACAATTAATTGGTTAGTTTCAAAAATGCTGATATCACGTAACTCAGCAACTATTCCGTATTAAACTTCATTCTGCGATTTGGTAAGTATGTGTCGAATTTTATTGCTTTCAATTGTCAAAAAATTTTAACTCCTTATTTGTTAATTAATGAAAATCTTACTATTCATTTTATACCGAATAAGTTTTGATTAATTACATTTATTTAATGTGATGGAATAAGATTCGGGATCTCCCGTGCGATTGTCTCTTTCCAGGATTCATATCAGTTGACAAAACAATGTCATGCTTAATAAAATAATAATTATATTATTATTAAGAATAACTTAAATATAAGAATAAAACGCTACCAAAGAGTGAATACCAGTTATACAAGACAAGGGGGTTTTCTCTCTTTTTTGAATCACAATTAAGATAAATATGAGACAAGTCCGATGTGCTGACGATAGATTATCTTTATATGAATGTATGCTAATGTTTACAACTTTCAACCAGCATGAATTCCTACACAAATTTGAGAGTAATTAACATAACGAAATCATTCCTTATTCATGACTGATATTTGTGATGTCAAAAGGGCATTCCCATATAATTTATACAGGATACAGAATTTCTGACAACTTAGCGGATAAATCGACAGTTCCAATATTGCGGAAATGATTTACTTCCTTCCGTAACAAAGTATGTACTTGTTATTTACAACTTTAACTAACCACTTCTAGGTACTTGATGGCAAAAATACATTTAGGATGTTGACGCTGTTTTACTTTCAGCCTAGCAACGAAAATTGGTCGTTTTACAAAGGTTCTAAATATTTGAACACCATGTCCTAAAAACATTTTTATACAAATCGTTTTTCAGTAAAGCTGAGACACTTGTATTTTCTAAAATTTGACCAAGCTATTTCCGATTTCGACCAGTCGTTAGCTTATACTGTATGGCTGAATGTTTTCTAAAAAGTGGTAATCCTGAAAAAATCGGCCATATTTAAATGTTTTTTTTTTAGTAAACACATGCTTCAAAGGACTTGCTTCGTCTCCACGTGACAGATTACGTGACATTCACTAGAGCCTTTAGAGAGAATATTATTTAACTCTTTCACACCATAAAAGTTTTCCAACTAGTGTCGTAGTTATGGAATAACACTGCTGTAGGCATCTTTCCCCGATAGGCATCTTCCCGAAAAGGCCATTCAGAGCTGCGTAAATGATAAAGCCTCGGGTCCGCGTACTTTGAAGGTTTTGTACATCCTGGTGTTACATCACTGACTGCCAATGTCTTACTACTGATACAACAGCCTGCGAACAAAACAGAGGGCACACGTTGGATAGAACAACCACCATATTCTTCTGATTTAGCTCCAGTCGATTATTACCTCCTCCCACTCTTGATAGGACGGAGATCTGAGAGCTTGGGGCTTCTTTGAAGACATGTTTAAGGAGATCAGCAAGCATTTAGCTAACTCTAATTTTCACTGTTTAGAACGATTCGGGGGAGTATCTAAAGAGCGGCTAAGATCATAAGTTATAAATAACAGGAAATATTGCGTGTATATTAAAACATTGCGTGACATTACGTTCAAATACGTCTTAATGTAATTGTGATAGTCATGCCAGCCTGCTTTAATTAAATTAAGTATGGATACAAAGACTCAATATAATTCATTTGCTATGTGAATCGAAAGCATTGCGGGAAAACCAATGCTATGTTCGTAATCTGCACACTAGAATTATGCAGAAAATGAAAAAAATCAAATAACTCTGTAATTGGCCCAATGTTATGGCACAGTGTAGTTCTACCAGATGTCGTACTTTTTTCTATGAGTATTAAAAACGAAATAGCTTTTGTTAGCAGCTGTATAAGGCGGATTAATAAAAATAGTCACGTGTGTTTCTAAGTGTGCGAACAGACTGGATAATAACGGTGAGTTGCCCCGCGTCAGTCGTGCACAATTATGTAGAAACATTGGAACCTTGATTAGAGTTGCCAACAGTAACAGTAGGCTCGATCAGTATAAACTTTACTATGGGAGTCCATTCATTAATTATCTAACATAAAAAGTTACAGTTTTCTATTTGCCTGGTCTCTTCTAATCTGGTTTCTAAGCCTTTTCCCAAGAAACAGAGAACTCTAATCCCAGTAATCGGCAACTGTTCGGAACACATTGTCAACAAGTACAAATAATGCCATGTGGTGTATATAGGAGAAACAAAGAAATTAATTAGAATAGACTTAAATAATACAGCAACGATGTGAAATTAGAAACGAAAGTAAGCCGGGAACATTGCTAAAAAGCAGAGCATGAAACCGCATGCGAAAATACAGAAAATATTTTTTGGGAAGAAAATAAAAAACTAGGAAAAGAAAAAAGTACAAATATGAACTACGACAAAGGACTAAACGTAAGTAAAGAATGTGAAGAAGTCTTAAAGAAATTAGAAGAAGATGAGATGAAGAGGAAGGAGAAATGAAGCACAAAAGAAAACGATTCAACAGTGATGGTCAATTAGAAACAGCAATCAAGAAAGTAAAAGGGACAATGCTGTGTCTTGGAAAATACAAAGAAAAAGTGGAAGGGCCTGCAAAAGGTAGAAAAGAGCTGAACATTTATCTCCTGTCTTGAGATGAGAAGACGTGTGAAAAAGATCCACATGAGTGAATAGACATTATGAACAGTGTAGTGTACCTTGGAGCACAAAAATTCTAGACTTGACTCAGTGATTAAGATGTATAATTTCATACCCAAAACGACTGTGGATCCCACAAACTCCTGAACATCTTCCGAAACTATTGTCTAGATACGTTTCTGGTAAAAAAAAAAGTCGCCTGTGATATATGTAATATTTAGTACATGTGACTGTTAGAGAATGGATAGCTTAATGCAACATCCACAACAGATTTAGTTGAAATCCATCACTTATCTGCAGCTTAATCGAAATGCTAGAAAACATAAAATTAGATCCGTATTACATAAGATTTCTCTAAAAAAATTAAACTAATGCATGTGCTAAATATCTCCTATATATGTGTAAACAAGGATTTTTAAAAACAAATACCATTGAAGACTAAACCGGTTAAGCAAGGGAAAGTGTTTCTTTTAGGTCTAATCCAAATTTCGGAGTTGAAATGTAGAAACAAATTTGATATTGCCTTAGTGTCTGTAGGGCTAGAATTCAGTGATGGGAGCGTTTCGATCTTATGAAACTTTATATTTTTGAACTTTTCATACCTTTAAGGACCCACACTTTGCTATTGTCGTGAAAGAAAGAAGAAGGAAGGTAATGCATAAGAACTCTGTTGAAAGGACAATCTCAGCATCCGCCTCTGGAACTGAAAAATGTTGAGATGTAAACATAATCTGTTCCGTACTAAAGTACCTTAGAATATCGTGCTATGCGTACCTCTCTTCATACTTCACATCTGGCAAACATATATGATACACATACAAAATCATGAACAGAGCATCACACAAACTACTGTATAGATAACAGACTTGTCCACTGCACCCCTTCTGAATGAAGTCTATGTTTTACTCCAACTTCTCTTCTTTCCATTTTCTCTCTCTTGTCTTTCTTTTAATCGTATTTTCCCTCATTCCCCGGCAATCCAGATTTCTAGTCCATTGTTCTATTTCTTATTTCCTTAATGTTCCTGTCTTCCTTCCGTTTTCTGACCAATTATCTTATATTTTAATGCTTTCCTATTCAATTATCTTATATTTTAATGAGATAGGAAGATTAAAGTGAGTTTTTGATGTTAGAAATAAGGTGATTGATGGACAGGCAGGGAAACAACAATCACCTAAGAAAAGACAACTTGTCTTTGTTTCAATAGATGCGCGTCTCAAGAAGACACTGTTACTGTGTTGAATTTATTGCTGATTCTGTTTTCTGTTTGTACTAATGCATTCCCTTGGCAGGGATGAAGATATCTTTAATACAGAAGAAGGATAATTCAAGGGATTTAGAAAGTAGTGAGGACTGAATGACAAGATGAAAGAATGAATGATGAATGACTAGTCGACTCTACATGTTCTCCAGAATGAACACGGCTGGTAATCCTACAAAAAGGATATATTTCATTCATTGTTAGATATTTGTAGGACGGTTATACTAGTTGTAAACATATTCTGTGTTTAAATGTACAAGTTAAGTAAGTTAGATCACTTTCAGTATTGCCACATCTTAAAGGCAAAGAGTAGCGAAAGCGAAAAGTAACAAAACAGTTTTAACACAAACACAATCTTATATGGTAGCTTCTAACATAATGTGATCCAGCGAGACATGGGCTCCAACATTTAACACGGAGCAGATATAACTAACAAGGGAATATTTTTTGCTCGAACAAAAATGTTGATGCGAAAAGGTGTTTTCCTACCGAATGTGATAACTGAGATTAGAAAAGACGACCATTCTTCCTCTCCAAACTGACCAATGACTACTCGATTACTGTAGTCTATATTATAAAAGACTGTAAATAACCTTGTAAGTCGTAAACGCGTAAAGTGAGTGAGACAAAATATTGCATAGACGTAACGTGGATCCTGCGTTACCAGATGAGGGAGATGAGAACCATGGCAGCCATTTTGAAATTTGCTTGAGAATCTGTAATGGAAAGTGGGACATGCGACATTTCGTTTTAGGCTGGCTTGTTTTAAGAAATCGAAATCTGAAGTCATTTTCTGTCTGCATTTGTTCGTTTAGGAGATAGGGTCAATCAATGTCGGGATTTTACTTTCTACAACATGTGCATAAAGTGATATACATTTGGGCCGACACACAAAACAAGTAGTTTTCTCAAATCCTTATGAACCCTGTGAAGCATAGTGCGTTCAACAGCGGCGCAGATATGCTTGAATCAGTGGCTGCAGATGATGTGTCTCGATGATTTTTCATGGTGTTTGTCGTTGATTTTTTTACTATAAACTGTCTTGCTGATGAGAACAAAAATTGAAATAGAAGGCGTAAAATTCGGTGAATAAAGAGGTATTTGATAAAAGTTGGTGCTTCTATACTGCGGGGCATCTATGAAATTATTAACCAATAATCATATTTCCCTGCTAAATAAGTGTGTGATGGATGATTGAAGAATCTTAAGATTTTCACACTTTAACACTTTCTGAAGGCCTGAGCCTCAGATGCCTAAAGGTCTTAAAATATAATTCAAATTCAAACTAACATTTTATGAGTATGGTATAGGTCGTTGAATTTTAACCCGATACACCATGTCTTGCAAGTGATCCAGGTATGGAAATCAAACAGGCTTAGTTAATAGAGCGTTAGCTTCGCAATACGGAGCACCTGGTTTTAATTCCCAGTGCCGGCCATCCTAAACGAGATTTTCCCTATTTCTCTAGATCACACCAGGCGCATACTGGGATGGTATCTTGAATAAATCCAGGTGCGTTTTATTTCCTTACACTGTCTCCTCTATTCAGGCCTGTGCAAGTCATGAGAGTCAAAAATGGAAATTAAGGCGCATTAGATGGGGTAAACGAGAAATATCTCGATCACTTTTGAAGGCACCGAGGCGGGAGGAATACTACAGACTATGAGTTCTGACGGCAATTTTTCTGCTTTTCCCAACAAGATGGCGCACATTCCACTACGCTCATGAGGTGCAAGAGTAAATGGGTATACAGTTCCTGGAAGTTGGAGCAGCCAGCAAAGGCCCGTCGAATGCCCCACTCTGTCACTTGATTTCACGCCCCTTGATTTCTATCTTTGGAGCTATCTACAAGGCAGTGCATCCTGAAAAATCAACAAACTACACCATTTCCAGCAACGGATTTAAGCACGCCTGCGCCACTGTTAAACCAAATGTGTTCGCAGGGTCCATAAGGATTTTAGAAATATAGTGGGTTTGTGTGTCAGCTCAAATGTATACCACTATAATATCCCAACATTGAGACTCCCTATCTCCTAAGCGAACAAATGTAGATGAAAACCGACTTCAGATTTCGATTTCTTAAATCAAGCCAGCATAAAACGATACGTCACATGACCCACTTTTCATTACAAATTCTCAAGCAAATTCCAAGATGGCTGCCATGGTTCTCATCTCCCGTATCTGATAACGCAGTATCCACGTTACGTCTATGCAATATTTTGTCTCGTAGTCGTCTCAACTTTTACGAATTACAAGGTTGTTTCCAGTCTTTTGTACTATACAGTAATCGAGTAGTCATTGGTCAGGTTGAAGAGGAAGATAGCAATTCACAGATAAATGATCGTTCTTTCTGATCTCAGCGTATCACATTCTTTAGGGAATATATTATCGCACCAATATTTTTGTTCGAGCAAAAAACATTCCCTTGTAGTATGCTTTGTTCGTATTTGTATTTCGTAATCGCAAGACCATCACGGTCCTTCTTGGAAGATAGTTACTTTTGGTACCGAGACAAATGTTGCTACACAAAATTACGGACTACTTGGACTCAACATTATGTATTTAGAGATAGAATATATGTAACAGTTTATCGCATAAGTAATGCGGTATTTTTGCACCGTGAGGTAAGGAATGATAACTTAATGGAACACATCCGTTTGTCAGGAAAATTGACTCCGTCGGACTCCACAACACTCTGCAACCTGTCAACCAGTTGTTGAATGCCCCGCTGAAAGAAGTCACCGGTTTTGGAGGCGAAGAACTGTGTCATTGTTCGCCGCACGTCATCCTCATTTTGCAGTGTTTTCTCGGAAAGAACGTTTTGCAGGTTGCGAAAAACACAGTCGTCTGTTGGTGCATGATCTGCTGAAAACACCGGGTGGGGGAGTTTCTCCCATCTACATTCCTCCATCCTTCTTGCCGTGTGTGGGCGCGTTATCACCATGGGTGAGCACACCCTTGCGATTAACCAGAGCAGGAAGTTTCTTCAACAATGCCGTCCATATGCGTTGAAGCTGCTGATAGTAGACATCTGCATTGATGGTCTAGTTACGTGGAAAGAGATCAAAATGGATTATCCCACGCATATATCATCAAACACTCACTTCGAAGGCGTGTAGATAATGTTTTTCCCCAGTTCCAGTGCCCTCCCCTATTTAGATACTTGTTGCCGTTTGCGTGTCATGTTATAGTAGAGGATCCACGTTTCATCGCCTGTAATCTTTCTGTCCAGAAATGTCTCATGTATTTGACGTGAGCAGGGAACTGCGCATGTCAACTCGCTGCTGCTTCTGTTGATGTGTTAACGCATGGGGTACCTGTTTTCCTAGTTTCGACACATACCCAAGGTCCTGCAGATGACTATGAGCGGTTGAATGGTGACATGGAGTTCGATGGCTAGTTCTCCAACAGTTTACATTGGATTTGCCTAAACTGTTGCTCGGAGAGCATCGCTGACCAGCTGCACAGGCCTCCCTTCTCGTGGCTTATCGGTGAGGCTTGTGTACACAGACCAAAACCTCTGTAGTCACGTCTCACACTTTCGAATATGCACAGCAGCTTGACCATATACGGCATTGATGTTTCGTGTCACTGAGCTGGCAAGATATCCCTGGTGAAATTCATACAACATGAACCCTATGTGGTCCTCCGACATTGCCATGATCAAACACAAGCCACACTTCCAAAACGTGGAGTAGACCGTTCTCCTTCTACACAATGCTGCACAATCAAATACCTCATATGACTTAGCTATGTCTGCTTCACTATTCGCTCGTCATATGGCGTCATTGCAGCAGTCATCGCACGTACAGCATTACTTATGGGATAGCCTGGGACTTAGAATCCCACTGATCAAGCTCTATCTTAACATGGAGCTAAGAATAGAACCAGTTAATCTTTTCAAAACATTGTTGCTATTGAACTTTTTAAAGTGGAATATGGTCCACCATAGTTCCGTAAAGTAAAAGAACTAAAGTAGAAACTTCAGCAGACAAAAATGTCTCTACCAAATGCGTCTCAGGAGCACTCAACATGCATAATATGCGCCCAGAAAAGTAGAAAATAATCTAATTACAGAAAAATCAAATGCCCCAATCGTTTCTTTCTGTCCAGTTTGGCAGTTCTGCATTCCATTAAAGCTGTAAGTGACAGAGACCATGTCTTTCTTTCTTTCTAGTTAAAATGACTATCGACAGACGAAATTGTTTGGAAATCACAACTTATTCCAAGGCATGGCCTCCCTCGACTATGAGGAGAATATGTTGCTTCATTCAAATCAACGTCTATCTACATGACGTATGGGTATGAGTGTCAGGACTGCGCTAAGAAGATATGGACGGAAGAAGTCTTGAAATCTGAGTAATTAGTTACTAAAAAGAAGGAGTTTCAGAGCGTTATAGTGTGTTGCATGCCCTTGCTACTGTATAAAAGAAAAGAACATGATAACTTCTTGATAAGAATATCACTACCATATACAGAAGTGTGTGTCCATATTAATATTTATATAATTAATCAAACTTTAACAAATAGTACACATGATCATTGAGTTTTTCTCACGTCTAGTGCGTTTGGATTGGAGGGAAATCCTTTAGATCTTTATATAAATATTTGTCTCTCGAAATAATTATTACCACACACAAGAAACGGAAATAAAGTGGATCATATATGTTATTCTTCGATAAACATACTTCTTCGTAACGTCTGCATCATGGTCTTTTAAAATTTACATTTCTGTTTCTGAATGCCATCAACACACACTTGTTCTCAACTGTGAACAGTCATATCTTATTTTACTCTGTCATTTAAAGCCCAAAATCTGCACTGTTGTCCTTTAACCCTTTTGTAGATCTACAGTCATTTCAACACACTACTTATTATTGTAGAACAGTTGAAATATATGAATTAACCAAACACTTTTAGTAATTCTCATTTTAAAATGTAGAAAGAGTTATTCAATTCTTTACAGATACATTCTACACAATTCTCTTTTGTTCTTTCTTTTATTAATGGCAAGGATATGACGCTTTGAAATCCCTTCAAAAATGGACTAAAAAATGCTACTCCTGGCCAACATGAATGGTATTGCCAATTATATTAGAACGATATTAGGGTAACTTTGTCTCGTTGATTCAGAGCATGACATTCGTTTTGTTAGGTTGCCTCCATTTTCTGAAATATTGTACACTTTCATAGAAAACGCAAACAAAAATACACAATAAACTATGAGGTGTAGGGTGCTCATAACTAACATTGGATCAAAAATAAATCTTACAAAAGTAAACAAATCAAATAACAAAGGCAACAAAATGAAAGTCAACAAATACAGTTATGTAGAGCAGAATGCTATTTGTAGGATCTTCTTTTACGTACGTCGTCAGGACAAGAGCGTTTGAGACTCCAGCTGTAGTCTGCCGTCAAGTGATTCTCAAATGTATATTGACATATTTCGTCTATGAACTTTAAGTCCTTAAGCTTTTCCCGTTGGCTATCAGCAAAATTACAAAAATTATGAGAACATTTGTCTGATAGGATCTGGAATATGTGCACTTTTGTCCTCGTATGAGTTCTCATAACTATAAATTTAGGAGACATATTCAACGCCAATTCTTTATAGCTGTCTTCTTTCTCGATACGCAATAATCTCTTGGAAAGCGTGACATGACTGCTAGAGTAAGAAGTTTCAGCAGTACACAGAAAATGTGGAAAAACAAATTGTTGACGGGGTTTAGAATTGGGCGACCATTAGAGGTCCGTGCTTTTAGTCTTCTTCAATAATCCGTACAAAGAACGATTTACAGATAAATTTGAAATAATCAAAAGTCCTGAACCAATATATTCTTCACTCCAAGTTTGATATGAGGTAACAGAAGAGCTTCTTATATGACAAAGAATGACCCGTTAATGACGTTCGGTACACTACAGTTATGTTTCCTCTTGGACACATATAACTTCTTTCGAAAGATCTCACTTTACTCTAATATCCCAGGAACAGATAACATTCGTTTATCTACTCTGCTGACGAACTAACATTTTTCTTGAGGAGCAAGTAACTTGCTGATTGGGTATAAGTACAGACTCTTCTCCAACGCGTGTTTCCTATAACGTTTGGAATCTTTCAAATTCGCAAAACAATAACAATTATCATATCATCATCCTTGTGTTCAGGTTCTCTCAGCACCATAGAGACACCCAAGTATCTCTTGTTACATTTCCTCACTGTTGCATCTTTGTTCATAGTTCTTGAAACCTGATCGGGAGACAAAGACTTACCTTCTTTAGTGTAAACATTAATGTTTTCATTTTGCTTCGCCGAGTGGATTCACCACAATTGTAGAATATTTTCGGGTTAATTAATCATACAGCGTCTAGTGGACAGCACACAAGTGGTAAATAGGACATATTTGAGTTAGTATGCAATGGAGAAACTTGGAACCCATGTTAAATAATAAAAGTACAATCCAAATACCGCCTTATACTCATTTGTCAGTAGCTATATGTCGTATTTTCAGGGTATCCATCTAAGAAAATAACTAGAGACCATTGAACAAAACCAATGTCATTTCTTTTGATTCAATACTTCCAAAATTATCTGAAGTTCGTTCAAACATTCTTGGCAACCAAGCAAATGTGACTTTTTTTTGTTGTTGTTGACCAGATCTCCCGTTCAATATTATTTATTTACTTTTATCAAAAAAGACATATTAAACTAGACATATTTTAATAATCCAGTGTTTTCGGGAATGCTGCCAGGATGAATTTCTCAGCAAAATCTATTGGCCCCAATCCCGAGAACATTGGATTAATAATATACGCCAGCATAATTTCAAGTATACCCAGACATATTTTACTTTAGTCAGTGGCGTCATAGTGCCCTTCAAATTAGACTTCTTTGGACATCTCACATGTTTCACAGATTCCCTTCCACTTTTCAGAATACCCTGCAATGTCCATTGTTAGAATCCCCATCAGTTTCCACATTACGTTATTCTGAATCACATTCGTGGTCTGAAATCCCTTTCCTTTCAAACGTGATTTTAGTTTCCAGAAAATCCAGAGGTCACAGGATGCCAAATCGTGATTGTAGAGCGGTGATTTGATGTTTTGCCAAAGGAAACTGCACAAGACGTGATAAATAGGTTGACATGTTGTCGCAGTGAGTGGCCAATCAACAGTTACCCACAGCTGCGGTCCTTGTCTTCTTCTTCGTACACTATCTCCAGTCGGCAAATAGCATTAAAGTAAAACATCTTATCAAATATTTTTGCATAGAGGAGAGTAATCATGATGGACAATACTTTCACAATCAGAACGCACATTCAACTTGGTCTTGACGTTGTTTTTTCGGGCATAGATAATCAGATGACTGTTCATTCGAAAGGCTTTGCCCTCGTTTCCGGGTAATAAACGTTGACCCACGATTCATCTCCTGTTAACATTTTGAATGAAATCTGGTTCCTTGTCAGCGATTTCAAGTAAGCCTTTAGCAACTATAGCATTAAGTGTCATCACACAATTCCCACTTAAGGGATTCCCAATTGTTTATAAAAAACTGATGGCTGAATAGTTATTAACGATCTAATTGAGTTTGTGAGAGCTTCTATGGAAGGGAGCTATAGTTTTTTGTAAATTGAACCACTTCGCTCAATAAAATTCCAAAGGACGTGCAGGCAAAGCAAGTAGGCTAACCTCTCGGTTTGCCTTCAGCGATGAGTGCTGCCTATAGGTTCCTAATTAAAAGCACAGTTTCATTTTGGGACAAAAGTTAAACTGAAGCGATTTCTGTTGATTGAGTTATGACAACATACACCTTTCGTATGTTTCGCCAAACAATCTTTCAACTTTGATTTTAGTATCTTGCTGCTGAAAAGGGCAGCTAATGATTTTCCTACAACCTTTCTACACGGCATATATCTTCAACAAAAGTTCAGAGTAGGTTTCAATATGAGCTCATTAACAGTTACCTTATTGGAATAAGTTACTGTATATTCTAAATGTTAATGTTGATTTATTAGACACTTTTTTCGACTTAATAACGTTCCAGATATGGTTTCAGGAGGTTACCGATAATTTGATCTTAGAATAAATATACTTGTACCTATACCTTAATATAATTTTATCAGTTAGCTTTCCTGTGAATGAGAGAGAGTCATAAACAACGTTTCATGAGGATGTTACCATATTTTAGTGTACTAGTAAATTGATTTATCTTAATCTTAGTGCTGATTTATTGATTATCCATATTAGACTCTCTGGGCATATTAACTGTTTTATTTAAGAATGCGTTTGTTAACAATACAGATTTATTAAGCGTAAAATTTTATTATCTCCCCTTATTTTCCAACAACTTGAAAATCCATGAACAACAAAGTGGCCTTTCTCTCAAAAAATGTTGTATTCTATTAATAAATCAACACTTCAATAATCAGTATTGTGATAAATACTACCAGTATGGACTTTTACTAAACTTTCAAATTACTAAGGTTTCTAACATCAGTCACTGTAGATTGTCATGAACAATGCTTAGCATGAACTGCATTGTAAATATATGACTTAATATGACAATAATCCCACTCTAAATGTTTAATTAGTTTTACTCTATAACGAATTTTTTAAACTAACATCATTTCGTAACAATTTTCTTTCTATAAACCGTCTTAAAGAATTCTCACGAGTAGAAGAAAAGTCACTTCACCCAGTAAATTATTCAAAATTCTTTTCCAACAGAACTGATCCCTGAAATTCTTTCTCAAACATTCTGTTGGTTATTAGGATTATTTCTACCTTTACAAATACACTCTTTCATTTTAAAAGTTTGAAATTTTTCACTCAGACCTACGAGACCAGCGTGAGTTAAGGGGAAGAGGGTTCGTCGCCGGTTTATTACAAACCCCCTTGACAGTGATCGCTGCGTGGAGGTCCCGGCGGCGAGGGTTTAGTTCCTTTCAAGACTTTCTTTCCCTTTGTTTCTCTTTTGTTTTCTTGCACCATCTGGTAACCCGGAAAAAACCCTACCAGATGTCCTTCGGGATTACAACGAAACAACATTTTGTTTACCTTTCTTGCAAGAATTTGAAATTACTATTTAGTGAATTCTAAAAGAAAACTAGCAATTTCCAAAGCATGTAAATTGTTGATGTTTATTGTGAAAATGCTCTGTTTGCTTGTAGCAAAATTATTGCATTTATAATAATGTGTTCTATAATAAATGTGACTTTTGGTCAGGTTGTAGCTCAGGCAAATCTAAGATAGTTACTTTCTTGCATAGGTTAATCTTGGCATGCGGAAGGATGATGAATAAGAGAGCTTGGCTAATGCAAGAGGAAAGATAATGCAGTATTTGGAACATTGTGCGTAGTTGGTTTAACATAGGATCGCAAGATAACGATCCTCATATTCGGGGATCGAATCTATACTAATCTTAAGAAGTAATAAAATGATCTTTATACAAACACTTCAATGACGTTTTTGTTATCGAGAAAAAACGAATCAGCAAGATCGATGTTGACATGAATGAGATTTATACAACAATGAGTAATTGCGACACATAATTGTAATTTATTTGTATTAAGTTAATTAGATTACATTGCATTTAGACATGCATTTTATTAAAGTGCTGAACTTAACAATGTCTTCTGAGAGGATGGAATTTAGTTTAAACTGAGTAAAAAATAAAATATCAGTTTATTTTTTATTCTTGTTCCTGGGAATAAGGGTCTTTTGAAAGAACTCAGAACAGTAAAAAGGTGTATTGGACTTGACTTGTAGAGTTTTCGAGGACTGCGTAGATTATGGAAGGTTTTGGAGTTCTAAATGGAATTGATGAAGTTATTTGTGAGCAAGCAAGTGGACTCAAATCATGAAATTTTCAGGATGAAGTGCTTCTTTATCACCCTTCTATTTCAGCAACACTTTCAGGTAAATCTAGAGGCCGATTTTCCTGAGATGGAGCTGGATTTCTGATCTGTTGCCGTACAACACATAAAAATGTGCTTTCATTGTTTCCTTCCCATATATCAGATTTCTTGATTACTTTCTTCTCCCATTACATCTTCAATTACCTGTAAGAAACATTTTGTCTTCTGAATATGTTATTTCGAAATCGTTTAATCATTGATCCCTGTTACTTTCGGGCAATTCTCAAAATAACTATCCAACTGAAGGTTCAGTAATTTTGAAATTAAAGCTTAAGAGCGGCCCATGGGGTACAAATATTTTAAGCTGCATATGTTGGGAACCGTTTGATTTAGGTACTTCAACTCTTTATTTGATGTAACCATGTATGATACTGTTTATACTCTGGGTTCCTGAAATAATGGTACAAAGCTTTCTTCACATCAAATCAACAACAAATCGCTGGAGAAGTCGTTCAATTATTCGCACTTTCGGACCTACAGGTACTCAAAGCAGGCGAAGTTACAGGCGAAGCATTGTAAAGAATAACGTCATAGCTTGACAGATAATGACGTAAGCAGTGTCGGCGTAGCAAAGCACAATCGAAGTAGTACAAATACTCCATTATACCATTTAATTTCTTGACACTAAACAGAGGATGAATTAGTTAAATATTTTTAAAATAGAATATAAAAAAAATAGAATATAAGACCCATAAAACATACAGGTATATTCTGCCATAAAAATAGGGATAAACCTTCAGGCTCGTTTTTCAATATTAAATCCTGGATTTACGTTGCGAAACCTATCTATACGGCACTCCCTCTATCATAAACATTTCTTAAATAGACGTATCGGGTACTACTTCGATTGTGATTTGCTTAACCAACATCTCTTACATCATTGTGTCAAGCTATGACGTCATTTGTGACGATTGTGTTGTAATTTCGAGCGTCTATAGGTCCGAAATTACACATAGTTTTAACTTTCTTCAAAGGAACTTTTCTCTTAATTTGATGTAACAAACCACCTCCCTAAGTTTGTGTCATAATTTCAGGAAGACGCTGTATAGTCATCTGACAAAACTCGGTAGTCGATATCGTGGGTACCCTACAGAACCTCCAAAATGCCACGTAAACACCCACTGGAATCACCATGAGCAACACATTAATGTATTATATTGGGATCTGAAAGTATTTTATGGATTCCTTTCCGTTTTGTATCGAAACTACACAAGTTCATTTTTCGTGGGTTTGCAATAATTTATTAAGGCGTATTTCCATAACCACTTAATATATCGTGTGCAGATTTTCACTGAACGTCTCAGTTATATACTCTCTTTGCTTTAAAAAATGTGACATATACAGGCCCGGATATAGGGTTCAAAGCGGTCTGAGCACATTGGCGCTCCTCATTACAAGTGCAATCCTACGGACCTTTTCAACGACATCTCAAATACAGTCATCGTCCTAGTAGTTTATTTGTTAAAATTATCCTCCCCCTTTCTCAGGACATTCCTAAGTGATATACGGGTTTGAACTCGCCTCGTCGAGATCTTTCCAACGACATCTGAACCATCTCTTAGCTCTAGGAGTTCCTAAGTTGTCGATAGTCAGACGGACGGACACAACGCTTGTATAAGGCTCACAGCATTCACTGCTGAAGTTTAAAACGAGCCACAGAGCGACATGTGTAAAAAACTGAGAACAGAAAATGTTATCCATAATGGTTTACACTGGAAATGAACGATCGAGACTAACCGTCGCTTCTGCTTCCAGGCTTCCTAAATTACATTTTTAATGGAATCGATCATCTAGTATCATCTTTCAGATAGAGGTCGCTGGGCATAACCAAGGTTGACTTTCTACCATACGCAGAATTTCGATCAGCTGTTTCTACGTGGTACTTATTTAACATGCGCTTTCTTTAAAGCATTGTTCTGGTAGTGGCGTTTTCGTGGCGCACTTTTGTCGCTCGCTCTGCTCCGGTCGGCGCTGTTTTGTTGCGCTCTGATCTGGCAACGCTATTCTGCCATCTAATCACCGTGACTACAACCCCAACCAGTATTTTAAACCAGTGATAGTAATGCCTGGTAATAATTAATAATAATTGCGCCCCAAAAATCTGACGCGCCATGGGCCTGGGCCCATTTATAAATAATGTCTGAATAGAACAACAAGTACCCCTTTGTATCCCAGAACTCCATATATTGATTCATTTACTTTGCTATTTTTTTGTTTAGAATAATTAATTAAACGATATTACTTTTCCAAATTTAATTTCTTTTCCTTATACACGACACCCAAAAGTCCAAAGCGTGTTCATCAGAACTTAAACAAATGCTGAAAATTACATTGAATGTACTTTGAGTTAAAAATACTCTGATAAATTGAAAGTACATTATACGAGGTATGTATAAAGAGTTGGAGCTTTTGCTCCCGTAAAGAAATATAGCGATCAGCTAAATATTTTTGTGTGTGAATAAACTTTAAATAAAAGTGAGTAAAATTTCAAGATACTAACTTTAATTTTTGTTACTATTTTCGCTTGAAAAGGAACGCAGATTTAGCGCTCTCTTTAAGCGGTGAATTGTACCGTGGGGAAGCAGCGTGCTATGATAAAGATTGTATCTGAATGTGAAAAAGCCATCGATATTCATCGTCAGTTGAGGAATGATTGTGTTATTAATGGCAATACTGTTCGAATGTGTGTGTTAATGAATATACTGGCGTGAGGTAATCGATATGTTTGTCAAGGTCTGAATGCTACCGCATAGAAACATCTCTCGCGTTGAAGTGCTGGTAATTTCTTTGGAGTGGAGGAACATATATGCTTCCACAGCATAAATATGAATTATTTAGATTCTGGGTCATTGAAGTGTTGGGGCCATTTTTTTCTCCTTAGTCCCAAATCTGGATGATAAGTTTTGTGGATTTGTTTGATGTCTTGCTAAAAGTTTCCTTGCATGTGTTACTCTAACGTGCACTTATATTTTGTGTTATAGCACTTCCAAACTTTGGAGGAGGTTTGCTCTCCGAAACGGTTTTCCTTCCAGCCCAAACAAAAAAAAAAAAAATACATATCTCCTAATTTTAACCATTCTACACAGCTGGAAAATTTGAAAGAAAT
Organism: Lepisma saccharinum; assembly: GCA_022664845.1. Classification (NCBI taxonomy): domain Eukaryota; kingdom Metazoa; phylum Arthropoda; class Insecta; order Zygentoma; family Lepismatidae; genus Lepisma; species Lepisma saccharinum. The sequence continues at coordinate 65,607 of JAGDQP010002903.1, forward strand.
AGGAAGACTCTTACAAGTAAACCTATCGATGCTTCAAACTGCTTTTTCGACCAAACATGGTAGAGGACTAAGGCACATCAGGAAACCACCAGAAAACATGGCTTCAAGGCCAAAAGTTTGATTCATAAGAATGAGTATTTATAGTGTGATTTAAGTAGGAAAACACAAGTTTATTGGTAAAATGCTTGAAATAATAAATAACAAATAGACGTGAATAGATGTGTAATGGGTCAGTGGGCTATCTATTAGAGGGTACGTTTGTCATGGCAGCCATCTTGAATCTTTCTCGATTTTTTAATATCAGAATGGTGTCATGTAACATATCAATCTGGGCTAGAACTTTACCAGTCATACATTGGTGAAGTCAGTTTTACCACAAATGTATTTTTGAGAGCGATAATAAGATATTATATGAGTATGCGTAGTTGATTGAAATGTTTGTAAATACTCTGTTCTTCTTGAAACAGTGCAAGAAATGAAGACCCAATGCACAAGTAATGAACACTGGTTAGGTGGTCCCCAATACTCATTACTTATGCATTGGGTCTTCATTTCTTGTATTTCAAGAACAGATTATTTCCAGGCTTTCCAATCAACTACGCATACTCATGTAATATCTTATTATCTCTCTCAAAAATACATTTATGGCAAAACTGACTTCACAAATGTATTTCTGGTAAAGTTCTAGCCCAGATTAATATGTTACATGACATCTATCCTATTTTTTTAAAAAACGAACATGATTCAAGATGGCGGCAATGACAAACGTACCCTCTAAAACATAGCGCATTGACCCAATATATTGTTAATGTGTATTTGTATTATATTTTTTCAATCATTTTACAAATAAACGTGTGTTTTCTGACTTAGATTACACTATAAGTACTTACTCTTATGAATTAAGCTTTTGGTCTCTTCGTCCGTTTTTATGGAAGAAAGCACTTTCAATCATGGTTTCATGATGTACCCCATGCACTCCTTGACGAAGTTTGCTCGAAAAAGGAGTTTGAAGCATCGATAGGTTTACTTGTTAGAATATTCTAAGAATATCGCCAAAGAATAATTACTCTCAACATATTCGTAAAATATACTTGGGATATCCTCAAGATGTGCGCTCATTCCAGAAATTCAGATATTCGTAGAATATTTTACAAATATACCAAGAATATCGTAAAAAAACACTTGCAATTGAAAGGCTGAAAACCCAGGCAAAGATCTGAAATGCATTGACAATATTATTCTTTTGATAGTGGAATCTGTCTCCTTATTTTCTTCTTAAAATATTACCACCATGTTTACTCTCTCTCTCGGCTTCACATTTGATTCGTCCTAGGTTCGATACCAGTGGCCGACCATTCTGACCTGGCTGATGTATTTCCTGTCACAACATGAAAGGGCCGCGACGGTACCTTCAACCATAGGCGCCGGCTCGTAGGGACAAGATGGGGCATATGTCCTTCTTAGCATTGGGTTTTCATTTGACGAAATAACCCTGTTCATTAACAATAGAATTAAAAGAAGCATTCCCTTCTTCAGGAAGGTACAATGAAGTTACAGGTATTAATTTGTTTCGTACATTGAATAAGTGTACTTATATTTAGTGGGTACACATCAAGATAAAAACATAGCCATGGAGCAAAAGCTCAGGTACTTTCTTGGGCAAGTGACTATATTTCATTTACTATCTTAAAGAATTTCCTGAGCCATTCTTTTACGCATCAATTTTTTCTCGTCTTGACTGATTGTTTGGACAATAAAAGGATTGTTTGAAGGAACTTTGTAACGTAATTTCGATGAAGTAGTTTAAATTATGTAATGGAAAATGGGTATTCATTGTGTTCCTTCTCTTAGGAGTCTGACTATACATTATTTCTTTCTTTAATTAGACAAAAAGAAGAAAGATACGAAAGTTTTCCCGTTCTTCATCACTCGAAGTACTTTATCCAATTCTTTCATTACGTCTGGGACTTCTACACCATTATCTTCTGAATCGTTATTTCGTAGTTCTTCTTCGGAGTAGTACAATTCTGTGTAGAAATTTTCATTTTTTTAAATGCCTGCTTCTTTATTTCGTGTTACGGTCAGACAGAAACCATTAACGAAGGAGGTCATAAATTTTGCCATTCCTCGTATTTCAAGTTCCCCTTCTTTACGATGATTTCCTTCCTCCCATCCTCTATTATGAAGTTTAAAGTATGTTTTCAAAAGGATCGGCTCCCGCTGCGAAGGAAAGTGGGATGAGGAGTGAGCATAGTGTCATCTGGCAGTTAAGTGACAAAGTATGTAAATACGAGAAAAGGAAATTCGCTTTCTGTCGATTCAATGATGACGGATCTCATCGATTGTGTAATGAATGTTTTTTTGGAAACAGCGAAAGATAGCATAGTACTCCCAAAATATAAAGATCCATTCTCAAAAGGGTCCGAAGCTTTTAGCTCTTTTGTTTAATGTAATATACCGGCCAGGTGGCAGAGCGGTCAAAACGCTGTCAGACAGTGAGCGAAGCGCACGTAGTGTTGACTCCGTGAGTTGGCCAGTGTCAGCGTCTGCACGATTTCGTGAGTGGAAGGAGCTCATATTTTCTTTTCACGGGCAGGAAGTGACTGATCTTCAATACGGTCTCAAGTATAACAGGAATAAACATGATAGTGTTTTCTCCTGCTTATAGTAAGTGTAGTGCATAACAGTTTTCAATATCAAAAAAGGCAAAATGGAGGTTAACTAAGCAGACATGTGGTTAAAGGGAGACCAGAAAGTTCCATGTTAAATGCAGTTACATAATAGAAAACATAAGATGTTCAGGACTATTTAAGTGATTTTACACAGAGTGCGAAAGGCTTATGACAAACAAATTTAAAATACAATGAACTTTACGCGAGTTAATACACTACAGATTAGTAATAGACCATTACCAGTGAGATCAAGTAGTTTAGACACATATCGTTGGATTCGTTCTGTATTTCAATTACCCCCACACAATGTAATCAGTATAGAAACAGATATTTTTCGGAAATTTATATTTGTAAAAATCAATGAAGCAGTGATTGCGGAAGATACACTCCGTAAATATCCGATGACAATCCTGTATCAGTATGAAAATTAGCAACATGAATTACCTATTGCCATGGCAGACAGACTGGCAACATCGGTGAGATTGTCTATTTGTCCCACCGAACTCTCAGATGGTGTTATTCAATAGAATCTCCTGAATTATGGGCAAGTCACCTCAATCAATGATGATTTTGAAATCGGCAACATGAATACACAATTCGGAATGGAGCAGAGCAGTGTCGAATTATTTTGAAGAAAGATATCCCCTCGATTATTTACGCGGGAGGATATCGACTAATTGTACATTATAAAAATCAACCACCCAAGTATCTGAAATGTAATAATCATACGCACAAATTGGCTGAGTGTGAACAGAGGGGAGGGGGATTTAACGAAAAACCTATCCAGGTGTTGCACGCAGTGCCCCACAAGTCATGCAAGCAGGACGAAGCGCAGTGAACCTTAATATAGTTAATCATGTCCCTGGTATTAGTGATTTTCAAGCTTCTTTCCTCCCCGGGGCAGCTGGTCGCCGAGGGTAGACATCTCTCAACACTGTACAATAATGGGTGGACCACAACTCCGGTTGAACCTATACAAGTAAACGAGATACAGTTACGACCAATAGCTATCCCTGGAAGTCAACAAGAAGTAAACCATGGAGATAAACAAGAACAGGAGAAAAATCAATTTGACCAAAAGGACCCAGCACAACAGCCTGAAACAGGACAACCAGTCAAGGTCACTTCACCCGTTATACATAAGGAGAGTTCCCGGCGCATGGAGACACTTGAGTCTCCAAATCAAGAAAGTGTACAGGTAATGGAGGCAGCAGACCGAGTAAATTTATTCCAGCCGCGATTTACCATTAAGGTAAGTGAGACTAGTTTAAGACAGTTGACAATAGCAAGTTAAAATTTTCAGTGAAGATAATGACAATAGTGTTGGTGAAGCAACCAGTTTGTTTCAGTGATGATGATACACATGAGGAAGTCAAGAAAGGGAAGGGAGATGGTGCTGCCCCCCTCCCAACAGGAAAATACACAGGATGGCACTAGACAGGTGCCTGAGGCTGTGCATTCACAGGAGATGCACACTACAGGCAAAACTAAAATGGATCATACTATTGAATCCCATGCACTTTTGGCATCCAGGAACACCTCCAATAACAACAGCATTATTGAATATTCGTGAATTTCTTATGCATTATGAAACTAAATCAGATTCCCGCTGCCTTGCTGGCTTTAGATTTTTATAAGGCGTAAGATTTAATACATGTTTATTTGTATCGAACATTAGAACATCATAAATTTGATAATTTGTTTATAGGCATGATAAAGGCCTTATATACAGTGCTTCAAACTAAAGTTAGGATTAATGGCATAGGATTTTTTTACATGAACAGAGGTATTATACAGCGTGATCCAATGAGTCCCATGCCCTGTATTAATAATATTCAGAAACGAGTAGAAGTGGTACCGATATATGGTACTACACTAGGTATACAATCCTATCAGGATGACGTACATTGTTTAGTAAATAGCCCAGAGGCTCTACAAGATATTAAAAAATGTATGCAAGAATATGAAACCTAATCTGGTGCCAAGTTAAATCTCAATCATTATTGCGTCCTTTTACACCTCCACAATTATATGAGGGTCAATTTTCTATAGCAGATTGAATTCCTATTTTAGGGATTACCTGGATGTTTCCGGTCCAGCAAATGTGGCAAACAAATTATGAAATGTATATTGCTAAAATCAATTATGTACTGAACATAAATGCAGCTAGACCATTAACGCTGTTTATGCGAAATTTATTTTTGAAACAATATGTTATGAGTATGGTGTGTTACATTGCTCAAGTACTCCCTATGCCGACAGCATATGATACGACATTACATAGTTGCTTCTCGTTTTTTTGTGATGTGATCACACATTTAGGGTAGAACAGGCGCAGATGAAAATGTCATATGAGTTAAGATGTATTAATTATTTGGATATATATATATATATATATATATATATATATATATATATATATATACAAGCAAGGGTCTTGTTACTTCATAAACTGTTAATAACATAAACGAATTATACAAATACTATTACAATAGCCATTCTTGAAGTTTGTTCAGTTACGACAGAAATTATAGCAGCCATTAACATGTATCCTTGGTCGCAAATATATGGACTAATAAAAGAGCCAATTCTTGATATAATGTATGCGAGAATTCATCATGACCCTATTAACGTAATGACTTTGAAACAACTATATCAATATTTGTTAATTATTGACAAAAAGGGGGCCAAAATACAAAGAAAATGTCCTAATTATAATTGGTCGAATATATGGGGAAATATATACAATAAAGTAATATCATGTAAAATAAAAATGATGGTATATGGTTATCAATAATAAATGACCAACTTTAGACAAATTAAGTAAGTATGGAACTGTCCACAAAATAAGTGTCCAGATTGTAAGAGAGAAAGTGATTCAGGAATGCCCAGTGGTGATAAAAACATGGACAACTTTTCAACAAAATTCTGGCCAGTATAGTGAGAACTGGAAGTAGGGATACTACGATAGAGAAATATATCAGGTTTCCGGATTATATATATTTTCCAAAAACTAAAATAAAATGCTGTTATCTGGGTCACAGGTATGACATTATTGTATTTATTCGAGTCTCAAATTAACAAGAAGGAACTAAATTATAATGAATTTCTAGAATTTGAATGTAGCAAGTAGAAATCCACACAGGTAGAACTCCACAAACATTTTAACATTTTCTTAAACAGATATACGTAGTACCAGGTGCGTAAATATGAAACCGGAATTAATGTACAAAAAAGGCACAGTGATTGGATGACAATGCTAAGAACTATTTTATTCGAAGTATTGGCCATCGCTAGCGATATATTTCTGCCATCGTTCCGGCAATGTGAGGATGCCAGACCAAAAAAACTGTGCCTCTTCTGCTGCAAACCAGTCATCAAGTCATTTTCATACATTTTCGTAAGTTGTGAAGCGCTGTTCAGCAAGTGTGTGTCTCATGGATGCAAATAAGTGAAAATCGGAAGGCGCCATGTCTGGTGAGTAAGCCACATGAGGAAGGATTTCCCAGCGAAACGTAGCAATCGTTTCCTTGACAAGTTTTGCTGTGTAGGAGGGTGGATTATCGTGAAGCACAATCACTTCATGTTGTCTTTGGTTATATTGTGGTCGTTTTTCACGCAAAGTAGGATAGAAATCGATCATTTGTTGTCGGTAACGTTGGGTATTAACGGTTTCGCCAGGTTTCAGCAGTTCATAATAGATCACTCCCTTCTGATCCCACCAAAACAAAGCATTGTCTTCCGTCCATAGCGATTTGGTCTTGCAGTCGATGTCGCCGGTTCTCCTGGAGTTTCCCATGATCTTTTTTTACGCTTAGAATTTTCGAAATAGATCCACTTCTCGTCATCAGTCACATTTCGATGGAAAAATGATTTCCTTTTGTACCTGGCGAAAAGAATTTCGCAAGTGGTTTTTCGGTTTTCCTGCTGTCGTTCAGTCAATGCATGTAAAACCCATTTTCCCCCTTTCAGAATCTTGCCCATGGCTTTTAAACGTATGGAAACTTCTTCTCGTGTCACATTTAATTGATCCGCGAGTTGTTGTTGTATTTGAGCGTCATCCTCAACCAAGAAAGCTTGCAATTCGCTGTCTGCAAACTTTTTCGGTGGTCTTCCACGTTCTTCGTTTCTCACGTCAAAATCACCACTTTTATATTTTGTAAACCACGCATAGCACTGTGACTTACCAATAGCATGATCACCGTAAGCTTCGAGAAGCATGCGATGCAATTCTGCAGTAGTTTTCTTCAAATTGTAACAAAAAGTCAGTGCTGTCCGCACATCCTAGTTTGTAGGTACAAATTGCGCCATGTTCAACGCTATTAAACACTACACTATGTCATGAAACTTGTCTGGTTGTGAGTTGCAAATCGTTGTCAGCTGTCAAAACAAGCACGTGGCGACAAGGACGCAGTTTTACGGTAACCACAGTGACAGCTAATGCCATCTATGCACAAATTCCGGTTTCGTATTTACACACATGGTAAGCGGTGGACAGGATAGTAAAATGGAAACCACTCTACGTATACTTCTTGTAATATGTAAAATGTAATTAATAAGCGGATTACCCGCTTGTATAATATAACAAATAGTAGCAGAGGGAGTTAGTACGAGATACTCTAGTAGGACATAATGCCTGTAACAATTGTAAAATACGTGCAAAGTAATTAATTGAAATAAATGGTTTTAAAAAAGCGGTCTCCGGCGGTAGGCAATCGTCTCGAAGGTCCCGGGTTCGAGTCCCGGCAACGTGTGTACTTTAACAGCTAAAGACGAATCGTGATGGGCCAAAGTTCAAAGTTAGTAGAGTGGCCCATATAAAATTAAAGTTTACTAAAGTTCACTTAATGTAATATATTGGGACATATTTTCCTCTAATTTTAATAATTTTGTTATGGGAATTTAGACGATAATGGTCCTTATTTATAAGAAGAAAATACCACGTATAGCGTTCAAAATGTTCCATCAAAATGAGATGCATTATTATTGGTGGCGTTATTAGTATTTTTTTCGATAAAAGGAATAAAACAATGATTTACCTATAAAAAAAATGTGTGGGAATCCATGTTAAGTTGAACACCAATGTTTCGACAGCTGTTGCTAACTCCTTCTCCCTCTTAAGCCCGTTACTTGTCTTAGGGATAACGTTCCTCACTGACTACATTTCTATGAACATGAAACAGAAAGACAACGGCCAGAACCTTTGATTAAGTACCATAATCATATTCGTCTGGAGAAACTGAGGAAAACCTCTAAAATCTCAAACAGTATGGTAAACAGATTCTCTCCATTGCCGTTATAAAGTTCGCAATATACTAGTAGGAGCTTAAACTGTCGTTTCTCATAATATTTGATTACCACTTTTCCTCTAGTAAAATGTTTATAAATATTTATTACCCTACAGTAGAATAAATGAAGTGAAGGTAATTCACTTGAATTATTTGGAAATAAATATCTAAACTTATCCAAATTAAAATATTATATTTAGAACTTCAAATTTAAAACAACTTTGATGGGTAGGAATGTGTTTGTTGTTTATTATGTTCATACATTTCCTTTAAAGCATGATGTTGTATGATAAAATGTCACTATTTTCTAACATGTCGTATTTTCTTTATAGCTGCATGTAAGTGACTGTTGCTTAGTTCAGGCAAAAAAATGTATATGTCTTTCAAATTCAATCTGTTTTCTCTTCACGCTGCTTTCGCTGAACGTTCACTTCGCCTCTTGATTAAAGATGTTATATTCTTGTTTTGGATACCCCTGCTTATACGCTAGGAGCACGATTAATTTTTTGTTGTACGCCAGGAACACGGTATGTCACAAGCACTACGCCAGGAGCACGTCCATTAGCCATCGTCTTGGACGCTTAATCCAAAATGATGACTATAAGTATAATGCTTATAAGGTTTGAAAACAATAAAGAATAAATACATTTTCAACAGTCTCAGACCACCCCCAATCCCGAACATCCTTCCTTATAGAATGGGTGTAACTTTCTAATGGGTCAACCTGAGCAGACCATCAAAGCAGATTTTTCCTCGTGTATATCAATAATTTAAAGCAAATACTTCGTTATTTACAAACATGTTTGCCTTAATTAGCTCCGGCTTATATTATTTATCCATTGATGTCTTCCTAAAAATGTATTTCTCATGAGAGCTTTGCCTGTATTACCAAAGTTATTGGATAAAGCTACTTGAAAGGTTATGCCAGTTGCTAAATTTATTTTTTGTTAGTTTCTTTCTATCGTAATACTACGACTTTAAATGTTTCATAAGATTTAATTAATTTACAATCAGTTTCATGGGGAAATATAAAATTTCGATTTCGCTTCCGAAACACGATAATATTCTTCATAATGAAAATAGTGTTGTACTGCTGCTAAATCCAGTTTCTCTCTCCTGCCATCTACTGATTACTTTTCAAGACTGATGCAAAATTTGAAGCATGACAACTTTCGAAGCATAGTTTATGCTATAATATAATTATTTACTTTCACATTTGTCTCAAGATACGTTGATGTAAATTGAAGAGTACAAGGAAAGAAAGGGAATGTACATTTAAAAATAGGTGGTTTTAGGAATATAAATCTATAGGAGTAAATAGAATAGATACACTTTGAAATACGTTTTACGAGAAATTACCTTCCGTGGACATCCCATCCCTTTTCTATGCTTGTATTTTTAATTGTAAATACAATTATTTCAATTCGTATCAACCACTGTTTTCTAAATATAGGGAGGCTTGACAAATAACCCCAATGAATTGTTTGTGTATAGATCAAGAGCGAATTTACACATAGCTTGAATCGAAAGATATGGCGTTATTTTTATGGAAGCGTTCCTTTAGAAATTAGGTTTATTGTCTGTTTATGTGTCTGTAATAGCAGATTCCTGCACAGTATTAGCTATAACAAAGCAGTTCTTAGTTATTGAGCGTACTGTAGGGCAGAAATCAAAACGACGTAAGTCACGAGTCTCTATGGCAACGTGTAATATGTCTCTCCGGATTTGAACTGCTGCTTTCCATGGCGGATAGGAGAATGTCCGCCAAATATTGTGTGTACCACAAATATTCCGACCTGAGCGAGCCACAATATCGCCATAAGCAACATGTTGGAGGTCAACGTCGGGCCTTTGACAGTACAATCCACAACAAAATCGGCATAGAACGTTGGCTCAACGACCTAATGTTGGACAACACCCGATGTTCTTCCAAATTTCAAAATTACAAAATTTATCCCACCGAGTAGCAAACCAAACCAGAACCTTTTACAATTGGCCAAAATAGAGAACTGAAAATGGTTAGTATCTATTAGCAAAAATATTTAGGAATTTGTTCATTGCCTTCATGATAATATATTAATTAATTTGTAATTTTTTCAAACGTCTGTAGCGGGATTTTAACCTGGAACCTTCCAATTTGAACCTCTTTATTCTAAGCCAAAAGCAATGGATGCACCTTCATAGTAACTAATATTTTACTATCCCTTCTATGTTACGAAGATTGCTTCTAAAGTAATGAATTCCGTATAAGTCTCAATTCGATACTGGGATCGCTGCTTTGATCTTGCGTTCGAGCTCTGAAAGCTGCTTTCTTGATTTTTCTCTCAGTACCAGAATCCCGTCTGGTAATTGAGAACGTTGCTAATTGACAGCAGTGCCGTCCTACCATTAGTTTGAGCGATATGTCTGGGTTTGTCAAATGAGTGGAGTCAAGTAGTCGGGCCACCTGTCGCACACTACCATGATGCCGTCCAATTAGGCATCGCCTCTGAGATAACGGGTGTCCTGACACGTCGGCACTCGCCTCATTCTTCCACTCAAATGGCTACCACCCACCTAGCCCCGAGTCAACCATTTGATGGCAGTCGCCACAAATCCAGACGTCTGCCCACCAGCATGTGGCGGTTATTGTCCTCATGGAGGTATTACCAGAGAGAAATGACTTATTGACTTAAATCATTTATCTCTGGTATTACTGTTTTGCTGTTAGAGGGAACACAAAGGTTAGCCGAAGATAATCGCAAACAAAAGAAATCATGGTGAATGGAAAAGCTTCACCATTATTATCCTGAGGCTGAAGGTTAATGAAATCAGCAATGCTGAGATTGGACAGAAGATAAATAAAGTGTTTTATTGTGTTTTCTTATATTTTACAATTAACATTTTGATCCATTATTTCGCATTTTCAGAAGATACTAAAGAACATTCTACACTATATTTTGAGTACATTATTTTAAGCTTTCTTTTACAACCTACAGTTTTTTTCGTACCCAGTGATGAGATGAAAAATATGTGCAAATAGAACAAAATACTTTTCAATATGCCGACTTTTGGCATCTGATTCATATTTTGGCGATCTTCAAAGAATTGTCCTCTTTTAACCTCATTTCTTCTTTCATAACGTAGGCAAGCGTATCAATCAAAGCACGAAGAGAGAAACTGGTTATAAATTTGGGTTTAAGAGCCTCCAATTATCCTTCGACTTTAGAATTTGATGAGTCCATAGATGGCAGGAGCTTTTCATATCGTTAGCTTTCTCCTTTTAAAGATAGTTTAAACGTACACATGTTAGTACGTTTTCACTGAGTCAGCTAAGTTTTTAGCTAACACTGTTGGTAATTCCATCTTGGTACAATGTTTCTACACATGTTTAGTATGCATGGTGTTCATGTAGGTCATTTAAATAGTAGGCAATTTACTCCACAAACTTAAAGAATAAAATTATAATACAAAGCGTTTAAAAAGACTGCAACAATCAACATTCTTATCTGCACCTAAAAACAATGAAGCATTTTTGAGTTTCCATAAAAATTAATAACTTGGAAATCTCACGCGTAAGTATTGATTTTTTTATGTTAAATTTGTTTTATACATATATTACTTTATACTTGGTTTAAGATTTTTTTAATTAAAGTGTAAAATGACATTAAATATGGTATACCAAAAAAAAATGTTTTTTATCATGACTCACTGATTTAAGAATATTACCTTTGCTGAGACTTGTATAACAACAAATGGTATGAATGGATGACGAAATTTATACAAGGATGAAACACGATCAATTACTACCTGTATTCTTTCCGTGCAACTCAAACTAAATTTTATAATCATTAGTAAAAGGCGAAAATTCAGGAATAGACTAAATCGAACTATTAGCTTCACCTAGGACATGATGTCACCGGTTATATTAGAAAGAAATGTCACCACCACCATAATTATTATCATCAATCATTTATAAATGAGGGAAATCGCTCAAGAGATTTGTATCGATTCATCCCAGTCTTGTTTATCTTCGTAGTTCATGATGTTTCTTACTTCATACGTACTATGAACGAGCTTCATCCGTCTTTCGCTTCTTCCTCATTCTTCTTTAACCATACTTTTGATTATTTTACTCTACGTGCACTCACTTATAAAAATGGGTTATGCAATAGTGTTGGAAGTCTGTATTGTGCACTTTAATATTGAAACGTTATATTAATACATTTCCCACGGAGAACACGTACGTCAGTTTTGTTTTAAAATCTGCACAAAAATTGACTTGGTGTCGGTCATATTTGCGAATCTTTGAGTAGAAAATATTCGTATCAACTTTCTTCTGAGTATGTGTAATTTCATTTCTCCCTCTTCAATGTTTCTAGTATTACTTTTTTCGCACTCGCTTAAGCACTACTTCTTCATTCAACTAGTTCCCCATATGATTTCTTTCATTTTCCTTCAACTATTTATTTTAAAGACCTGAAATTTTCTTTCATTACTCCTTGTTAGAGTACATGCAACACCATATTCCGTACAGAACGTTTTGTAGATCTTTCCCGTAACTCTTGCCTAATCAGTTCACTACAAAAACGTTTATCTTGTTTGTGATTTTCTGTTTTTCTCTTTTCCACATCTTATATTCTCACTTCTAATACGTCACTTGAACCTTCACACTTTTCTTTTCTTCTTTCTGTCTTATGCTATAATTTCTCCCATTTCATTCAATTTCCTTGCGTATATTTTCATTCGTTATTATTCGTAGCTCTTCTAGAACCTCTATATTTAGTCTTTCTAAAATCGAAAACGACATTTATAGACCAAAAGTTGCCATGGACTGAGTCGGTCACATGTCTAAGAAATGATTTCTCTCAGGTGAACACATTTCTGATGTCAAGCAATGACAATTTAGCGGCCAAACCCGTTGTGTATGATCAACACAGCTTCAGCTTCATTGAAATTAGTTGAGAGGTTAGCGTGCTCCCCTTGTGTGAGCGTGGTCACGGATTCAGGACCTGTGGGGGATTTATTGTATGAACTGAAATTAAAGTAGAATGCACAAACGTCTATTTCTCAATTATATACTCCGTATTTGCTAAACACAGAATCAAATCACGATTTAGGATAGTCCATTTTTCTGTAAACAAAATTGTCGGTATCGCTGCAGTACTTTTAACTATGACCTAGCTAGCCGGTGTTCTACATTAGCAAAAGTAGTCGGGTATTTACAAAATCTATTAAATTGAGAGCCTTTATTAAGCCAACTATCCCAATTCTAGTTTTCTTAGGAGTTTTCTGTTCACAAAATGAATATTGTGATATACTAGATAAAACCGTGGTGCTTCGCTCTAAGAAATGAAGTGTAATAACACCTTTTAGAAAATTAAGTCTGTACAAACTCCCTAATTGAGATTTCTGTAGTAATAGTAGTAATAATAATAACACTAGATTTACTAGCTGGGCTGCTGCTACAGGTGTGTAAACATACCGGCATGCATTCTAAAAATAAATTCCACAAGCTACAGAAATGTTAAATGAGTTTAGTACACGTGGCAGAAAAATCCGATCTACATGCAGTTGTCGTTTGCTGGGAGCGAACATCCCTGAACACAGTGTTTCTTCCAAAATATTTTATTCGAGGGGGGCTCGTGGAGGCCGCTCACGAAAATTATAAATAATAAATATTGACTTAAATGTGCTAAAATTTAAAATAATGAAAACATTACTAAATAATACCGGGTTGGAGTTACTACTCTCCTACCATGGGCAACCCCAGGTGGCGGATAGGGGAAAGCCGACCAGATATGGTGGGTACCGGAAATATTCCGGAGCGGACCAAAACCAGTACTTCTGCCTTGCAGTTAGTACAGGGATCTAGAGAGGCTAGGGGAAGATAACCCCGAACAAAAATATCATGGTGAGGTGAAGCTGCACCACCATTACCACTCAGGCTGATGATGAACGATGTTGGCAAGGCTCAGAGATGGACAGAGGACGACATCTGGAATGTTTGCTTTTACTTCTTGGTCGTAGAGCTGACAACCTTACACAGCTAAATCATGTCAAGAAATAGTAACAGATGATGCATGGATTCTCCTGGTGTGAAATAATCCGGAGGTAAACTAGTCCCTCATTCGGATCTCCGGACGGGAACTTCTTCAGGTGGCTCTAAAAGCACTATTAAGAAAGACTTCAGAATAGGAACGTACCATTGTTGTGCAAGATGGGCGCTCTCCAGGTGGCGGTACGCGAGACTGAGAAATACGAGCTGGACATATTAGCGATACAAAAATTCCGGTGAGAAGTTCAAGATAGCATCCGACAGGGCATATATACTTTTTTATTACGGGGGAACACAGACCCACGATTTTGGAACAGGGTTCCTCATAAAGAAAAGTATCCTTCCGGTGGTTCCAAATATAGAGTTCGTAATCGAAAAACTATCATACGTTACGATACGTACTCGATGGGGCAGCACGGTTTTAATAAGTATCTATGCTCCGACCAAGGTGGCTAATGATAACAACAAAGATACATTTTATGAGGAGCTAGAAAGATTGTTTGACCGATTACCGAATTACAATACAATAATTCTGTTGGGTGATTTCAACACTAAGGTAGGGAGGGAGGAAAATTATAGACCTACTATATGCAAATACAGCCTTCACAAAATCACCAATAATAATTGACAAAGTCTGGTAACTTTCATGACATTGAGAACCTACAAGTTCACGTATTTTGAACATAAAAATATGCACAAGTACACATGGATATCTCCGGATGGCAGAACGCTCAACCACGTCGATCACGTATTAGTAGATAGACGAAGACACACCAACATAATGGACGTTAAGTCTTACAGAGGAGCGGAAGGTGATAACGACCATTAGTTAACAATCACAAAAGTGAGGGAGAAGTTAAACATCCCGAACGCAGAAGGCAAATGATAAAATCGAAGTTAAACGATTAGATAATCCGAGCGTAATAGCAGAGTATCAACTGGAAGTTTCAAATAGGTTCGAAATCGTAGCCGACTCGAGTAGTAATAAAGATTACATAGATAACAATATTGATGTAAGTAAGCTGTGGGAGGCAATTCGTGATACAGTTAAATGCGCAGCGAAGGGACGTTTAGGTGAGAAGAAACAGCAGCAAAACAAGCCTTGGTTTGATAAGAAAAATGCCTTATAACACATGAAGAACGGAAACAAGCAAGTCAACGATGGCTAAGTAATAAAAACGAAGCAAATACCAAACATTACAATAACGCGAAACACAACACCACACAAGGGTTTAGAAACAAAAAGCGAGAATATCTAACGCAGAAGATTCAGAAATGGACTTCTAGCTATATAAAATTAAATGAGAATAAATTGAATAAATTGAATATACTTTAGGTTTGGGAAGTAAACTTGTGTGAATAAGGTAGATAGCGTATTGGAACTTACATGTTATATTATTAGGTTCTCAGTTTGGCTAACTCAATATACATTTTACTATCGCAATGACACATCGTCAATTTTTACGTCTCTTGATAGTAAAGCTATAGCAAGAGGAACCTTCTATTCCCGCTCAAGGTATCCGTCCGTCCATGTCCAGAAATTAAATCCCAGGAACTACAAGGTGTAGAAAGATGCTTGAGGTGTCGCCCGAAAGACCTTGACTTAACTAGCTCAGGGGCACCAGAACCGTCTTCATGGGTGCAGTTGTTCAGTGTTGTAAAAAGATAATTGTTCAAATTGCTTCCATTCAGTTATACCTAGCTGCGCCAAACTTGGTACAAAAATTATTCGACACAATACATAAACACTGAGAAGGTCTACGTTCCCAAGCAACCCACTTACCAGTGTTGCTAGAGTTTTTTCTATGAAATTATCTCTTTTTCAAATTGATTCCTTTATTTTAGTCACAGCAGCACCAAACTTAGCATAATCATTCTTTGGCATAATAGGCAAAATATTACGGATGTCCCCGCTCCCCAGGAACCAAGTTGGCAGTGTTGTCAGCCCATGATAAATATTTCATGAAGCATAAGAAGCAGTGACGTAATTTTAAAATAGTATAAGTGTACGTGCAGGAAAAAAGGTATGTTGTCTGCTTTGCAAGGAGCTTCCACCCCCATATACTTATATAAACATTCTCTAATAGTTGATAATAAGCTTTTCTCTAACGAGAAAAACAAAATAAAATGCGATTAAAATAAGCGATGGACAGAAGTAACTCTTTTAAGGATCGGGGGCCAGTTTGGATTGCCCCCGACTATTTACATCTAAATTCCCTAATAGTTGAAACTAAGGCTGAATCCAGTAGGTTTCCCCGCCTTTTTCGTTTTTCGTCAATAATTCAAATTTGAGTGCAATTAAACAGAAAATAATTTCCACAAACTATAGTTTGTTACATACTTGAATAGTGAATACCATTAATTTGAAATAAAAGTTAACAGAAAATTCAAAACTATGTCAACACACTTTTGGGACATGGAACTGTCCCAAAAGTCTATTGACATAGATTTGAAGTTTCTGTTAAGATTTCTTTAAAGATGATGGTGTTCATTAATGACGTAAGAAACAAACTATAGTTTGTGAAAATCATTTTCTGTTTATTTGCACTCAAATTTAAATAATTGACGAAAAATGAAAAAGGCGGGAAAACCTACTTGGATTTAGCCTTTCTATGGAACGTGGTCGGGGTCCAGTGGAGCTTTCCACGTATACTTACATAAAAATTAGCTAATACTTGATAATAAGGGTTTCTCTAACGGGAAAGTTGAAGTATAACAGCGAACAATTGTATGTACATGTAGAGTTAACTTTCTTAAGTAGCGAGGGTCAGAGGGGCTCTTTCCCCAACTAATTACATTTAAATACCCTTATAGTTGTTGTTACACCTTTGTTAGGTAGGACGAAATACAATAGCGAAATATGATGAGTATAAGCAGAGGTATTTATAATCAAATTATGCTTGCATGGTTAGCTTTATTTAGCTGTTGTTAGTTGCATCGCAACTTTAACTTGTTTAATATGTGGCCTCAACTAGTTAATCAGAGAGTATATTTTCGGGACGGGCCTAAGCCATAGTGCTGTTACCGCTCATACAATTCATTTTATCTTAACAGAGTACATTAAAGAAAAATGAATAAAACAGGAAATTAAATGTAGTTTGTAATTAATAGATGACACCTAGCAAACATAAATGTTCTAGTCCTTCTACCATAGAAAATTATCAATAACTTGTGTGAGACTTCGTACAATAATCGATTTACGAAAATGACAGGTGTTTTACGACAAAGAAAACGTAGAAATAGTATAGTGGGAGTTGTATGAGAATAAATGGTATTTTCGAGGAGCCTAAAATAATAATGTAAATAATTGTATTATATAGGTAGCTTTTTATTTTATATTTTTTTATGAAAGTATAGAAAAGTATTCTATATTTTATTTTACTTAATTAAACCCTGCTGCCTATTTCGTATTTAAGGTGTTCAGTGAGGGTGAACTTCAGTTCTTGCTATTAGAAGTGATCATTTATATAACTTTTAATAAGCTGACAACAAGAAGTTAGTAAAGTATTTAAATGTTCGAGTTCTACTAGTCTTCTCTCTACACTTCAGGCTTAGATTCAATGAATAACCCGTTGTAAAACTAGTTTGGAGATAACATATTCATTTGTAATACATGCAGAATATAACTATCAAATGCTGTCTTTACTCTGAATATTTGTTCAATTAACCTCCTTCATTATAGCATCGAGAGTCGCTTTTTTTTTCTGGTTTTATAGCCCTAGTAGGCTGGATAAAACTATGCATGAACTTTCTTTTAAATATATTCTATACTCGGGGCCTCTACCATCTTAGACAGGTGTTTCTAGAGCTTTTAATGTGTGTATAAAGCTAGTTAATTTGGAACTTAATATACGGTCGAAACGAAAATTCTTCCGTTCGGCAAAATTAAAAGATAACTTTTTCGTAAACAGAATAAACGTAGCTTTCAAATGATGTGCAACTCGACCCGTGTTCCCATTTAAGAGAATTAAAGGTTTTGACGCTAGACTGCGAAAGATGGTTAATGTGTTCAAATTTATCGCAATAATATTCCCAGCAGTCCTCATCTACTGTTTAATGAGTTGTAGAGGGTATTTATAAGGTTTAATAGGGTAAAATATTACATTTTTGGATAAATCACTGTGTATCATAAGTAAAAGTTTACAACGCGATTTCTCTCAAAGTATTCAGTCTAGTTCAAAAATAAAACTATTTTTGTAATTATAATCGAAGTAGCTTTCAAACGATGTGCTATTCGACCCAGAAAATTGACGCCTTTACCACTAAACCGCAGAGGATTGAGAAGCACACTTCAAATTGCCACAATATTTCGTCCCCCTCGAAACCAAAGTTGACGTGTTTCGGGATTTTTCAAACAAACCACGCTATTACGAGATAAAGGGAGTGAGAACTTTTAAATGCATCACACTGTATATATTATTACGTACTACACTCTATACTACAATTTCATTAAAAACGTGCGACAGTCTTCAACTAAATAAACATGTTTCTTCTATCTGCTTCGGTTTCCCTCTTTTGATATTGTTAACAATTCCATCAATATTTCCTAACTATTCTTCTTTTCTTCAATTAGAAATATCTATACGTTAAGAGTTACGCCATATACGAAAAAATGGTTACCTCAATATAGTTAAAATGTTTTCGCTCGTACACAAAGAACTTAGATGTTTCTTTAACCTGGGCAGCAGATAGCAAAAATAAGACCTTTACTCAACACCTTAAATGAAAATTTTAATTGGACGAGGAGTATAACAAAAGTAATGCATCTTGAACAATCCATCGGAAAGTAATAATAGTTATGGAAAGTATGTATTAGTACATTCCTATGTAACGGTCAACAACAGCCATTACTTTTTGCATGCCCCTCATATGTAAGGCATAGAAGCATTGGAGAGTGATTTATGTTATGCCTGAATTAAACGCTTTTCGAAGAAACATAGACTGACGGGGTAAAAATCCAGACAAATCTTTAGAAATAAAAATACCAACCGTCTATCCGATATTAATGATGACATCATTACACCTTATGTCACACTCAAGTTACCTTGAAATTCTTCCGTACTCATAACATTTATATACATTAGGTATGTATAAAAATTTGCAAACAAAGCAACATACACGTTTAATTATTTACAATAATAGGTTATTATGTTAATAAGTCGTGTATAACTTGTGTACGCAAGTAACTATTAAACGTTGAATATTACTATTAAATAAATCGCTTTCGGTAACGCTTTACGTCCGTGCCTGGTGATATGTTATTCTGTCCTACACGTGATGATCGTCGCTTATTCACTAAATAGTCACTATTTGAAGTGGTTCACTTCTCACTGAATTATCGGCCTGAGTCTTAAATGCCTAGAGGCCATAAATAACATTCAAATTCACTGGATTACGTGTTCTTGCCAATTAGTCACCATGCGTTATCTCGTCGTGCTTTTCATTTGGAGGTATTGTCCTTGTTAAAAGGATTTGCAAGCAAAGAATATGATTCACTTTACGATGATTTGATCTCATAACACTTACACTCAGTAAACCTTGTTGCACGTGAACGTATGCAAATCACTTTTTACGAAAAAAATATTCAACTATCTGCTCAAAAGAGCTGTTCATAAAATTCTTTTGACTCTTGAATTACATATGTCGCTGCAAGTTCCTATTCGAGTCAGTCTTTAAGTTCATCTTTAATTTCATTTAGTGGATACTCCCTAACTTGTTCTCCCTTTAGAAAAAGTTCCTTATTATGAGATGGATAGAGATTTTAGTGATTACTGTCCTGGATTCGCATTACTTTCTTCACTTCAAGATTTCAAGAAAATCTTAAAATCAACTACTAGTTTCATATTTTGTTGCCTTGAAAATTCGCTATATAATTTATTACATTATGGGATAAGTTTATTTCACACTAAAATCACAAACGAACGATATAAGAATTAAATTTTCCCACACAGCTTTTTTCTCGAGGGGTGAACGTTACAATATCACGAAACTTGTCGTCAGCTTACCTGAAAGCTGCGAAAAGAATTTCAGGATTTTTGAAGTGATATTCAGGCAGGACATAAAAAACCCTGCTGCCTTACAAAAATAAAATAAAAATTTGCGTTAAGGAATTCAAACTGAAATTACAAAGTGCATAAATGAACAATGAAACAAAGTGAATAATTTATGTGGAAAAGTATAATTTAATATTTTTTCCATTAGCAACACCTTTCGGAAAGGGCTTTGGAACTCTGTAGCTTATTAGAAAATATCTCCCTTTGAAAAGGGATTTGCTCTATATTATTATTTAAATATAAGTTGCTATACTTTGAATGTATTAACACTAAACCCTTCCTGCTACCTGTGGGATTCGAGTAAATACGGTATTATTCATGCAAGAGCAAACAGGAATTTGAATATTAGTTTTCAGACATAATTTACTTAGTGTTAAATTTCAAAATACTTTAGTGTAAACTTAGAACTTATGAACTCTCACTAATTCTATTCCGAGAAAATCAAGTTCTTTTTAGTTATATGGACGTCCATAAGAATAATTGTGCTTTGTCTTCTGTTCTGTTGTGTTTGTTCTGTTCTGTTTTATCTTTTTCTCGGTCCTTATTGCTCACGCAAGTACCACGATTTGAGAGATGACATACATGTTTAGGATTATTACATTTGTGTCTTTATCATTTTTAAAAATTTTGAAGGTTGTGGGTTTCATGCACGGTTTCACAGAATTTGTTACTCCTTTAATGCTGTTTTCTTTCTGTCTGTGTGTTTCAAAGAATAGTCGCTGAAAGAATGCAGGTAGAGAGCAAATGACTTCAGATTACCAAAAATCAATCTTCATTAATTGATCTATTTGTAATCTAGGTAACTCTAAAAGTCTCGTTTAGCTCTTCAGATTTCCTGCAAGCACCTAAGTAAGACCATGTAAATATACACTAAGTTCTGAGGTGAAATCTACATAAAAGAATCTATCGTTGTGAGAGTACCAAATTGACCATCAAAGTAAAGTATTTTTAGAAAATTATAATTAAATTTTATTGCAATTTTAATTGTTTAAAATCAAAGTTCTACTTTTCTCCTTTCATGACTAAATTTTCTTCCACTATTTCATTATTTCACAGCGCTGGACTTTGTTTGTATTAATCTTTTGGAGGTAATACGTAAGAGAGCACTGTTGTATGTTTTCGTATTCTTATCCTGAAAGGTACTTAGAAATACTACACCAGGGATTATATTAGAAAATCTCATGTGTGCACATTTTCATATAATAGCTTTTTAATCTGTGGAAATTATTTATGTTATTTTCATGTAATGGGGTCTATACACAATGAAAACCGAGCGCATGAAATTCCTTGCAGCTGCTTTGTGATATACATAACCGAAAGTATAACAACCTACGGGACATATCCTGTTTCGTAGTCTATGTCGCTGGCAACAGTTTACGGAAGGTGAGCGGAAATGTTATATAAAATTTAGTCAATTAATACTTTCAGTCTTTAATATTTTTATCTTAGAGTTTCATTAAATCCCTCGCAAGATTCAATTCAGTGTACTCCTGGCTTTAGTGAGGGTTTTACAGAAAGAGTTTGTTTTAACGTAATATGCCACGTCTTCATCTTTTGGTAGGCTAAGGAATAGGAGTAAGTCTTCATATTAATGCAAACCGTTTCGCATTCCCCGACCCACGTTGAAAGACAAAACAAGAAAAAAGAAAATAATAATTTAGGGGGAAGTCAAATTTGGGCTCCCATCAGAAAGGAACTGAACTTAACAGAGATACTTTGGGATTTGGACTTACAAATAGTTTTGAAACTTTTGAAATTAAACCAGTAATAAAATCCCTCAGAGTGCGTATTCTCCCTAAGGTATTCGTTATGAAACTCTGCATAAACTATCAACATCAGTCAAATGATTCTGATCGAGTTCTTCCTTTCTCTGTTTGACATTAATTCTTAGAGGTAACGAGGAAAGTTTGAAAAGCAATAACATTTATTTTATTCTCTTTAAAATAATTACATTATAAAATAATATGTCAGATGCAATGTCAATCCACCGTAAAGTGTTACTGGTTACATAGTAATAACTGTCAAATGTTTCCATGTGTTTTACTTGGTGTCAGAAGTGCCTCAATAGTGTCGAAATTCCCCACGTAGTGGAATAATACCGAGACTTTGTACTAGTTTCATATTAACACGCTCAATTACCAGAGTTTACGTATGTGAAGAGAGAGCAGCGTTGCCACCTGCCCCGATTCTGTGGGAACAGTCCCGATTTTCGCCTCGTTGTCCCGCGTCCCGATTGAATGTTCGTCGAGCCTATGATTGTCCCAATTTTTATTGTTCAGAGTTCAAACATAAACAATATTTAATTATTTGACATTTCTAATTGTATACGCATCAAAATACATTTATTATTTCTATGAAACATACAAATATGTTTTTCCAACATTCTTTGCTATTAAATTAGATTGGGTCTATGTCAGAACGCCCACTGGTCAGATCGCCCACTTCTGAAAATGGTCAGAACGCCCACAGAAACGGTCAGATCGCCCACTTCTGAAAATGGCCAGAACGCCCACAGAAACGGTCAGATCGCCCACCAGAACGACAAAACACGCAAATTGAGAAATTGTCAGAGTTCCTACCGGTCAGAATGCCCACCGAAACTCGAAAATAAGTCTTAAAATGAATTTAAGTAAAATAAAAGTACAATCAACATGCTGCAAAGAAGGAAATATTGATTCACGGAGAGACAATAGGCATAGTTAATGAGTATGTTTACTCAGAGCAGCTCAAATCAACGTATGCTAAGTTGATGGATGAAATATATAGAAAATGCAAATGGCGTGGAGCTCGTTTGGAAGAACACATTTTATTTTCGAAAGAAAACTACCAATGTGTCTCGAGAGTAAAGTTTATAATCAATGTATCTTACCTGTGATTATATACGGCTGTGAAACTTGGACATTGAATGCGCAAACGACTCAAAGATAAAGACTCACAGAAAGAATTATGATGAGATGCATGATAGGAACAACTATGAACGACTAATGTATTACATTGGATTACCAGAGGAAAAAAACGACCGAGACGACGTCCAAATGCAAGATGGTTAGATGAAACTAAACGCTTTTCAGGAGCTACATTCATGAGGATTGTAGCTGAGCGAGATACGTGGAAAGAAAGGGGGATTCCTTTATCCAGCAATGGATAGAAAACGGCTGAATATGATAATTGTTCGTTAAATTATGCTTGATATGTGCCTTTCCAAGGTAATTAAATAAAAATTGTACTTAAAAGCTAATAGAATGAAATTAACTACATTTATCATATTTTAATTTGCACGTTGAAAACAGCTTGAATTTTAAATTATATTTCAACGAATATTTTATTTAGTTCATATTGCTTTAATGTGACGTGTTTTCAATTTCCCTTTTGTACTATGATATGGATTTCGCTTCTGATGCGTTTTTCTAAGGCGATATATTACACTTAATAATATAACAACATAATAACACATAACAGATAATTATACTTAGGAAAAGAAACACACAAACGCAACATTATCATATAAATATTATACTCGCTGTTGTAGCTTATGTGCACAGCTCCCGACCCGACTCCGACTCACTTGTTTAAGAGTGAGCGTTCTGACTGGTAGACTTTGTGAACGTTTTCCCGAGTTTTTTTTTTCATTATGTTTGTTCAGTATCGATTTAATATAAGTATTAAACTGCAAAAAAATAAAGTATTAACCGTGTACCTTGCTAGGGTTTGTATTTTCTAACCTGTGGGGATCCTGATCATTTTGGTGGGCGTTCTGACCTTTTTAAAGTGGGCGTTCTGACCGTTTCTGTGGGCGTTCTGACCATTTTCAGAAGTGGGCGATCTGACCAGTGGGCGTTCTGACCGTTTTTACGAGTGGGCGATCTGACCAGTGCGCATTCTGACCGAATATGCATTTGGGCGTTCTGACCATTTTGGTGAACGTTGTTGCCATTTTTACGAGTGGGCGTTCTGACCAGTGGGCGCTCTGACCATTTCTGAATTTGAATGTTTTCCTATTTTGGTGGGCGATCTGACCGTTTCTGTGGGCGTTCTGACCACTTTCAGAAGTGGGCGTTCTGACATAGTCCCACCACATACTCTTCAGTCCTTAAGCACAGAAAATTGAGCACAAGATGGCGTCATATGTTGCTTTATATGAAAACATTTGCTTTTGATTATTACTTTCATTTGCATATTGTTAACTTGCACGTTACTTTGAAGAAGAAACACGACCATTTTCAAGGTTTATTGTAAGTTCTCATGTATCAGAAAGACCTTCGTGGAAAGCTAATAATCAAAAGTTAGGGGCTGAATTCAAACTTAATTTTACATCTTCTCAAGAAACTTATATTAAAGACAATTTTCCAAGGCTTAAATTATTAGCTGAAGACATATTCTTCGAACCACCTTTCTAACTGATGGGGTGGGGAGAAACATTTAAAATGTGAATTTTAAAGTCTAGTTCAGTGATGCCGAACCTTGTTTTGCCCAGATCACTCTAAAATTCAGCACGATATTTCCAGGCCAGAGCATCCTCTGAAATAAATAACATAGAAATCCTACGCATCATTTTATTGCAGATTTTAAACGCTAATATCGCAAACGTAGGGATGCCCTTCACACATACAAAAATAATGTTTGAAATTTAGCAAGAGATCAAAACCAAGACATGAAAGTATATTCTCGGTACTTACAATTTCTTAGTGCTATTATGTGGCAAGGCAGATCTGGCCCGCGGGCCGTAAGTTGGACATGACTGGTCTAGTTTAAATAATTAATTAGAAATAAAAGTACAAGTTGTTTGAGCTAAATTGGTACTAAATTTTAACTTCAGAACAAGTTCAGAATGATCCTAAAGCATAATCTTAAAGCTTTGTTTATTTATTTATTTATTTATTATTATTTTTTTTACTTTTTGGGAAGTACCCATGGACATTCCGCCTACTGATACCCTGAGATCATAGGTACAGAGTCTGTCCCGATTTTCTTGAACAAAAAAGGTGGCAACCCTGGACTAGAGTCAAAGAACAGACTTTATAAGAACGTACAGAGATTTCATTTGAATGATTCTTATGTTTCCTAGCAACGAAACCCTGAAATTTTGTTAGGAGAATCTACGTCGTATAGAGAGGTAATATACAAAGAAATTGCCTATAATAACTAGGCTGGAATATTGGTCGAAGTGTATTTTATTAATCAATCAACAGAAGCCACTTCTGGTTCACTTATGTCTTGGAACGAAACACTGCAGACTTATAGCGTCAATGAATGCTTAAAATATTAAAAACGATTTTCCTATTGTTTAAACTGTGTCATTTTTTTCCCTTGCTCCAAGTAAAGTTTTGGATGAAAGTCCAGAGATGGCACTACAAGCTGTCATTTTTTCTTTCTTCCTGTCTTTCTCTCTTTAATACATAAAGACGCTATCTGATGATTGAATATTGTATTGTCATCGGAAGCAAGCAAGTTTACAAAATTTTAAAGAAATCGGATGATGAAAAGTGAGTTAAAATCGATTACAAATTTGTACCAGAGATGAAACACGAATAGAGAGTATGTTAATAAAAAGCGTGTAAATATATATTAGCTCTCATATTTTTCTTTCCGGAACATGCAACATCAAATGCATAATTTATCTCTTTTCATTTACGTATCATTTTTAAGGTTGCAGTACTTTTGACTGATATTCCTCGCAATAAGGGTTTCAACATTCTTATACATTAGTTTCGTAAGCACGTGGTGTGAACGTTGAATGATTAACGACTTATGATTAATGATTAAATGTGATCATGGGTGAGTCTTTGGTTTTAGAATTCAAAACATATAACTAACATATCAGAACAGAACCAGGTATAATGTTGCACGACTGATCGCATTTCGTACTTTTAAGATGATATGTACATCTGCCTCAGGTAGACATTCTGGAGCCCAAGATACACCATTCCCATTATTTTAAGTCGTTATATTCACTCCAGCGGGAGCGTGCTTTCTATTACACGAGCGAGCGTGTGGCGCGCTGAGAACGCCACGACATTTAGCTGTGAATTTAATTTGTTTCGAATAATTTAGTTTTCTCTGTAAGATTTTTGAATGCTAATAACAGTTTATCATTAATCTACTCATACTATATTACAGTCACTTAAATAGAGTGTCATAGGAAAACTCGAACCTAATAATGGAAAGGGTCTTGTCGGCAGTAAAATCCATTCGAAGCAGCAAAATTACTCTCACATGGAGTCGCGCGGCGTACCCTGTACGCCACGATATTTTAGATCTCTGTACGGTCTGCTTATAGAACGAAAAACTATATCAATATAACTACTTAACTATATATATAGGTGTGCAGGTTTATGTTCTTCCCTGCACTGAGTACGAATATAATTCCACATTTTTACCTTCTATCACCAACAGTAGTTATCACCAACACAATGCACTCTCTTTTCTCCGGACTTTTACTCACACCATTAATCTATAATATCTTCGTCTACTAGTGTACCAGTTTGCTTACGATGCCTATGTTCATCAATGTTCATAAATACACATTTTATACACGAACATAACAATTGGAAACATACCATTCACATTAAAAATATATAAAATTTATATTGAATGCTAAATTAAATTTGTGAACAAGATCTAATGAGATCTAACATGAACACCATCTGCGAGCAAAAGAATAAATATTAGGTTTAGTTCCTGACACTTTCCAATGACGCCTCAATCACCTTTCTAGTCCTAGTAGTTCCAAAGTTATAAATTCCCACCCATTTCTGGGACCGCCCCTGTTATAAAAATCATTTGCATAAGTTCCTATGGATGTTGCTGCAACAGTAAATTTGGCTACCTTTTCCTTTTCTCCCCACCACTACATGAAATAATACTTTTCCTAATGTTTTTTGTTTTAATCCATACTCCTTGAATTAGGAATTTAGAAATGACAAGCGGTTATGTCAATCAGAAAAATCTTAAAGTGATTTTAGAAAAGGAAAGTAACAAAAAAGTACATTTCAAGAATTTAGCACAAAAGCAGAAAATACAAAGTTAGGACCACTGCAGAGTTCATTGCTCGTCCCAGACATTTTTCTCTCGACTAGTTTCTGCATTCTTCACGTAGTAAGCGCGGTCGTTTCTCTCCACAGAAAGTACTCTGTCCCAGTGTTGCAAACCTAATTCATATTCTAGCAGCAAAATTTTCCGGATTTTGACATTTTTTTTGGGCCCACTTGCACTTTGAATTTGCACCTTAAATTTTGTGTGGAGTGTTATTTTGGTGTAGTCAACAAGTACGAAAAAAATGAGGGTAGGTTTCGGCATGACAATGTTGACGGTCTCATTATTAGTAGTTTCACTTTGTTGTGTGCTTTTTCTGTGACTTTGTTTGATATATGATCGCCATGTTAAGTTATGGTTGAATGTTATGCTTAGCTATGTAACATATTTGGCTGGTTTTATTGCAATATGTTCGACGGTAATGGACAATTTATTTGGATTTCTGTGTACCTTGGAGCATCTGTTATGTGGTATAAAGACTATTGCCTGTGTTTTATAGTCGCAATTTGCTGCACCATGTATCAAAATTATTGATGCTGTATTTGGGATTTTCTTGCACTTTGTACGTTTCTAGCAACAGCAAGGAACGCAGTATCGTCTGGGTAGGCTTGGAAACTCTACAACATAGAGAGGGTAAAGTAATGGAGATACTGAAGAGCGTTGCGGTACTGTCTGAAAATGAAGTAGGAATGCAAACTAGTGTTGTTTATATTGACATAGAGTGTATACGGTTTGTGAGAAACTGGTAGGTGACTTTATATGCATGCCCCAGGAAGCTTTAGTTTGATGAGTTTGTAGATGAGTCCTTCCGACCGTATTTTTAAAGCTAGCCGCAGCTAGCATCCGGTAGAACGCTACACATTTTCAGGAAGGGTCGGTCTATGAGGGTAAGGGAGGATTTGAGGAAGGTAGTTGGTCAGTGGGTTTTATAGGAAACGTTATACATTATTTCTTTATTATTATCTAAATCATTTTCATGGGTCATCAGGAGAATTTTCTAATTATCGTACTATTTGGGAGGTTTTATGTTGATTATGGTGAGGTGAGAAATGGAAGTGAGGTGCAGTTTGACACCACAACACTTAAACAATTAGACACATAGGCGATCATCTTCATGCTCAGGGGCATCTCTGAGCATTATGAGAGACAAATGCAGCCCTGTTAACACAATTATGATTACTGTGCAGTAAATGTAGGTGTGATAAAATGAGAGGAGTTAGGGATGCTTAGAGCAGTGGCTAGTTTGAAGTCTGGATGGTTTGGTGTAAGTGTGTATTGGTAAAGGGAAAATAGTAATGAAAGGGGAGTATGTGTATGCGTCGGTGTGCAAGAAAGTGTTCTTGTAAATTGATTATGTTGTAGAAAAGTAGATGATGTGTTTCCATACGTTTAATGATGTACAGTATTTAAAGCGTTGGGTTTCTAGATGTTGAAGTAGGTGTGGAAAGTTTATTATATCGTTATAATTCCTGAGTTGGGCTGGGGAGTCTTATCCGGAATGCTATTCGCAGGGCATGTCGTTCCATTATTTGAAGTTTCTTGCAAATTTTGTGGTTTGCTGCAATCCAAGTGTTGAATCCATACGTGAGCACTGGTTAAACGAAAACTTATCACTGTTTATAATGGTCTGTGATTTTAATTCCCAAGTTGTTCCGGTAAGACGTTTTAGTAGGTCAAGACGGTTGTAAGCTTTGCTAATGACGTTATTTAGATGAGGGCGCCATGTGAGATGATGATGAAATATGAGCCCAAATTATGATACCTGTTTTAATGGTTCATACAAGACTGTTAGGGAAAGTTTGGATGGATTTCGATGAACTCTGGAGCGATGCTTTTGGGAGATAAATACAATCGCTTGTGTTTTGTGTGAGTTGATTCTGAGGCCCCTCTTACTGCACCAGGAAGTGAAAGTATGTATGGCTTCATTCATTGTTCGATAATGTGCTGAATGGTTTTACTGAGTGCGAGAAAAGCCGTATCATCTGCATACTGAAAGAGATTTTTATATTTGGTGGTAATTGAGGTAGGTCGGCAACGAATAAAAGTTAGAGTACAGGTGGTAATGCGGTTCCTTGAGAAACTCCACAGTGAAGGATGGTAGAATGGGAGGTGCTGTTGCTAATGGATATGTATGGAAGTGTATTTGTGAGGGAGTTTACAATGAGTCATTTGTAGGTGATGGGAAGTCGGAATGATTGCAGTTTGTAAATGAGAGTTCTATGCAATACTTTATCGATTGCGTTCTTTAAATCAAACAAGACAAATCTGGAAGGACGTGATGTCTTATAGGGATTAGAGTTCAGATTGGAGATTCGGAGTAGCTGGTCATTTATGCTATATGATGGACGAAAGCCAGCATGATGGAGTGGGATGAGGCTGTGTTGATCGAAATGACTGTGAAGACGTTGTATAATGACTTTTTCTAGAGTTTTACTAAATGTTGAGTTTCTAGATGTTTCTAGATCCATACATTAATTGGATTGATTTTTAGGATGGTACGGAATTTGGCAGTTTCTGTGGTTTGAGGAACATTAATGTTTTGGATGTTTTTCATGATAGGGAATAAAATCCTTTGCGTAGGATGAAAGTGTAGATGGTGGCGAGTAGTTGAATTAATGAAAATGATGCTTCTTTCAGATGACGGTATGTTATGGTGTCAATTCCCGGACCTGATTGGTTTTTATCTTTAAGAATAGTCGTGATTTCTTCTGGAGTGATAGGTGTAGTAAGTGGGTGATCTGGGAGAGGCTGATCGAGATTTGGTTGTAGATAAGGCGAAACCAGGTTTAATCGATCTGCAGGGTGTTGTCTGAATCGATTACATGGAAGTGTTGGTGTGAATATTCCCTGAAGGAAGTCAGCAAAATCATCATCTTTGTCTTTGTCTGAATGGAATACTTGGTTATCTTGAATAAGTGGGTATGTTAATTTAGAGTATTTACCAGTGAGAGTGTTGTAACCGTTTCAAGTATTTGGTGAGATATAATGTGTCTGATAATGTGTTGCATGTTTTAACCTATTGTCTCTATTTGTATACTTTAATGTAATTTCTGACAGTTCGTTGTAATTAGCGGTGAAGACCTAGTGAGTCCGGGTTTTCTGTTCTTTGATAGTCGCGGAAGAACTGGCTGGGACGTTTGATTAATGTGAGGTAGTTGGGTGGTAATGTGGGTTTGTATGGATGAATTAAGCTTTGTAGGATAAATTTAATTTTAGCGTATGTAGTGTGGTCGTTACAGTGTCTATGGTACCATAGAGTTCATCTTCAGTGGTTAGAGTTTTAAGTGTTTCTGTTTGTGTTTCGACATATTCGCTGTATCCTTCCCAATCTGCTTTGTCAAATCTTGGCACTTGTCGAAGCGGGACGTTTTGTTGGAGAAAGAGGTTTTGGTTACAGTATAGGGTGAGTTTGATGGGAGCATGATCACTGCCCATGAGGTCAAGTATTTCTATGGCACTACGATATTGGTGGAGGTAATAACAATGTCAGGTGTTGTACTGGAAATAGGTCGTGTGGGTTTAGGAAGGTGATGAAGTGTTTCGTAGTCTGGTATTCTATAAAATTACTGAAGTTTATCTCGATTTGGTCGACTGTGATAATATTATTGGCAATAATGATGAAATTGTTAAAATTGTTTGATACGTAGGCAAAAAATATAGGGAATAGGATGGCCTGGCCGGACATAGATGGTCGCTAGAGTAATGTAGTTTTGTTTATAACAAAGTGTAGTGATTGAATATTCTGGTAACTTTAGCATTGGAGATATGTGTTGACGGTGTGTAATGTTTGGTGAAAAATTTATTGCTGTACCTCCATTTGAGCATAAGTCTGGCTGTCTGCTGTCATATTGTTGTAGTGTGTAGCGTGGTATTTTGATTGATATGTCTGGTTTCAGATGAGTTTCATTTAGCAAAAGGCGTTAACGTTTTCTTCTAATAGCAATTGTTCAAAAATATCTTTGTGTACTGAGAGAGCGAATGTTGATGAACAATAAAAAACAAACTAAACTAAAACCATAAACTTCTGCGTGTTTATGTTGTAGGCTTTTGTGGTGTTAAACTTCGATTTCAAGTGTGCTTGCATGGAAGTTTGCATACGGTCCGGCGTAAGTTGATCCAATTTTGACATTTAAGATAGTCTTTACTGCCTATTGGATCTGTTGTAAAATGAATGAACGCTGGAATGGATGGATGTTTTGTAATGCTACAGTAATGAAAGCTAGGACTTGCGATATATATTTAGGTTGATATACAGAGGTGACTATTCTCACAATTGCATATACAGGCACACGTTATTCTGAAAAGTTTAGCTCATTGTTTTATTTTCTCATTTTATTGAATTCGAAAAAATATTGAGAAGTTCCATTAAAATATTGTTATTTTTCGTTTGTTTACTAATTTTTTAGAAGCGCGTCTTATTTTCTTCGAAATTAACAGAAGCAATTTATTGGCATTTTTTAAAAAAAGAATTCTTAAGTTACAGCTTTACCAATTTCTTCTTCGTATTTTTTTTTTAAGAAGTTTAACGTTAATGTGTAATATCTGGTGTAGTAAAAAGTAATCCATTATTTTGCCAATAGATGGCTTCAGTGATCTGTATCTCGCGTTGTATAACTCCGATCGGGTTCAACGAGATGGCTTTCAAACGATGAGATTGCGTACTACAAACACTGTTCAGATAGTTGTGATGAGTTGACTCAGTGTTGTGTGAGCGCGCGTCAAAATGGACACTAGCAAAGAGAAAATACGCTATATTTTACAGTTTTTCTTCGAGAAAGGCGAAAATGCAAGCCAGGCGGCTGCAAATGTGAATAGTGTTTATGGTCCTGATACTGTAACAGCCAATCACGCGCAATTTTGGTTTCGTCGATTCCGTTCCGGTAATTTTGACGTCAAAGATGTACCACGCACTGGAAGGCCACGTGTCGAACATATCGATAAAATCATGGACATTGTCGCGTCCGACCGTCATGTAAGCACTGTTTCGATTGCCCAAGAGCTAAACATTGCACAAAAAACCGTGTGGAACCATTTGCATAAGGCTGGATACACAAAGAAGCTTGATGTATGGGTGCCACACGAGTTAACGCAAAAAAACCTCATGGACCGAATTTCCATCTGCGAATCGCTGCTGAATCGCAACAAAAGCGACCCATTTCTGAAGCGGTTGGTGACTGGTGATGAAAAGTGGATCACTTACGACAACATCACGCGAAAACGGTCGTGGTCGAAGCGCGGTGCGCCGGCGCAAACGGTGCCCAAGCGAGGATTGACGGCCAGGAAGGTTTTGCTGTGTGTTTTTTGGGATTGACAGGGAATTATCTACTATGAGCTGCTCCCCTACGGCCAAACCCTTAACTCGGAACTATACTGTCAACAATTGGACCGTCTGAAGGCAGCAATCGCCCAGAAGCGCCCAGCTTTGGCCAATAGGAGAGGCATTGTGTTCCACCAGGACAACGCCAGGCCACACACATCGATAGTGACTCGCCAGAAGCTCCGGGAGCTTGGTTGGGAGGTTCTTATGCATCCACCTTATAGTCCGGACCTGGCACCGAGTGATTACCATCTGTTCCTGTCCATGGCGAACACGTTTGCTGGTGAAAAATTCGCTTCAAGAGAGGCTTGTGAAAATCGACTGTCTCAATTTTTTGCCAATAGGGACAAGGGCTTCTATGAGAGAGGCATCATGATATTACCTTCCAAATGGCAACACGTTATCGAACAAAACGGCGCATATGTGCCCTAAATCGGATCATTCTAACTATGGTAAGTCAAGCCTTCAATGTCATGCAAAAATAATGGATTACTTTTTACTACACCAGATATTATTTGAAGATGTCTTATAAAGTTTCTTCGCTAGCTCAAATAGCAATTTTTTGGTTCGCTTACGCTGGTTTGCTTGTCTACTATTATTAACATTTTGTATGGCTCTGTGTCTACTCTATAGTGTTGCAAACGGAAAATAGCTGATCTTTCGCAGCACACGGGTTGAGAATCATTGGCCTAAGCCTTTATTTAGCTCTTACAGGCATTCATCATCAGTACACCATTATCTTATTAAATGTCGCGGGTCAGGGAAAATGGTTGGTCTTGCATCTGGAAATCAGGGAAAAGTTAGGGAAAACGATAAAAGTAATTTTGTAAGAACCCTGTACAAATTTTAAACGTATATTGTTAATTGAGATCCTACGTTCTCTTCTAAAATTTCCCATGTAATATAAAATGAACCAATCAAATAGTTTCTTAAAATTCTAGGTCAATCACTTTCGTTTGGGTGAGATACATTATAAGAACCTATTATCACGTAAGGACTGGAAACTGAATTTTAAAGTTTACATACGATTCAAACCACAAAATTATCAAGAATAATGCACTTTATTTCTACTTTTTAAAATATAGTGTTGACCCAGCATCGTGAGGACAACTGGGGAGCTGCTGTGAATAAAATACAGTGGCGATCACAGTGAGAGCTTCGGCTCTCCTCTCCCAACCCGTCTGGTCAGCGTGGGAGCAGTAGACCAACTCCTCCCTTCGGGGAGAGGCCTCATCCACTAGTGGATTGAATATGGCTGCGATTTATTATAT
>JAGDQP010002904.1:0-26558 GCA_022664845.1 Lepisma saccharinum
TTCAACTTTGCTTATAGTTCGAGTTGGCCTAAGTATCATTGGAGGTGGGGGTGCTTTCTTCGAGCTTGTTTCAAGTTCTTGGTAAGGTTGAATGATCGCACAAACTGATAATCCCTTAAACAACTGAAGACACGTTCTTTTTGAATGGGTATATTTTAGCTAGATTTGTACTGCTCAGTAGCAATTGCAAACGTATTAGGTATTGATTAGACAATTATGACTGTGGGACCGTATACCAGTCATTAGCTCAGTCCATGACAAATACGTGTCAGTGTGTGATTGCATAGGTAGGGTGGTCCGCTTGTGTACGAGATAAGACATACTGTAAAACTAACCGTTTCTTTTACAGCTCTCATGAAATTATTTTGTGAATGTCTAAAATAAAGGAACAACTGTTGTCAGTATAAATTCCGGTACAATACCGTAATTAAATAAATAGATACTGAATCGAGAGGAGGTTACTTCCGCAGAAAAGTAAAAAAGGGACTCCAAGCAGCAAGTTTTTTTTTAGATCTACCTGCACGGCTTGGCAGCCATATTGGCAACTTCCGGAGCCCATTGGAAACACTTCCGGTACGGCACACTTTTGAGTAAACAGTAGTTTTGCGTATATCAGTAAAATTCAGTACGTACATATTTCATGTGATAATATAATAAATCGCAGCACTATAGACGCTTGTCATTGGGTTGTGTCTTCCGAACAGGCCAAAATTCCTCCAGATTCCGTTATAGCCATGCCACCGAGAGTTCAGCTGTGAGAAATGGCAGACGACAGGCAAAACGCGCTCTTTCTAGCCACTCCTTGTGTTTTAAAAATAATAAAACGGCGCCACGCTCTTGTCATAGAATTGATGTTCTAACTTTCAACATAGGCTCTTTCACATGGAACTTGAAAATTTAATATCATTAGTTTGTTTTAACAATAAATAGAAAGGACCTTTCCTCATTCAAATTACTAACAATGTTAATCATGTCACGCAGTGCACTTATTAATGCAACTATCGCCTTTACTATGTTTAAAACGTTTACAAGAATTTCAACTTTCAGTGGTTTCCATCTGTCAGTACTGTGATATTTTAAAGTTTGGTAAGCTAGCTTTTTATATTTGCATTCCAGACTAGACTAGGGTGAGCAGTTACGAGCCATTAAACAATATAATCAATTATTTCAAAAAGAGGACTCATTGTTCGAAAAGGATGACACAAATATATGGAATAACATTTTAATTTTGTTAGATTTCAAAATATTAATATTTAATAAGGCTTAAAAATTTTTGGCGTTTGTATTAGAGATTTTCGGTTGCTAACTTTCAAAAGTTATCATCATCACTTAAGATCTTACTATAAATTATAAAACTTGACTCTCTTGAAATCAAAGAGATTTGATTCACTTCTCTTTTTTTTTTCTTTTTTTTTTTTTTGAGGAGATGGTAAACACATTGTGAAAAATCATTCAAATTAAGTTAGAGTTCAAGATACAAAAAAACGAAGAAAAAAGAAATGGCGTAATGGTAGCTATGTATCCGTTGTACACTTCCAATATGATTTCTTCAAGACTTTACCTCTATCCAAGTGGGCTAACTTGGTGGGACTCCACCCAACAAGTTATATTTTGGTTTGGCACTTTTATTTTGGTTCGCTGGCGACAAGGTATCACGACGACAAGTTGGCCCACATTCCTGAAAAGGTACAACTTGTCGGGACTGCACCCGACAGGTTATGCCACTTTTATTTTGGTTCGCTGGCGACAAGGTATCACGACGACAAGTTGACCCACATTCCTGAAGAGGTACAACTTGACGGGACTGCACCCGACAAGTTATACCATTTTTATTTTGGTTCGCTCGCGACAAGGTATCACGACGACAAGTTGACCCACATTCCTGAAGAGGTACAACTTGTCGGGACTGCACCCGACAAGTTATACCATTTTTATTTTGGTTCGCTGGCGACAAGGTGTCACGACGACAAGTTGGTCCACATTCCTGAAGAGGTACAACTTGTCGGGACTGCACCCGACAGGTTATGCCACTTTTATTTTGGTTCGCTGGCGACAAGGTGTCACGACGACAAGTTGACCCACAAAATGTGGTATAACTTGTCGTCGTGACACCTTGTCGTCGTGACACCTTGTCATCGTCCCGCCATGCGTTAAGAGGAACTACCTTTTCTTTTCTTTTTTGTCCAGTGGCCAATAAAGTTAATGATAAGATGACCCGAAGTCGTGAAGTGCATTGGGAATGTGTGAAGATGTGATACGTTTTCTCCTTGCCCTGTCATGTAAGTTCTGTTTTGAATAGTGTTGTGAAACCTGTGCTTGCAATGAAGAATTAGTGGCAGTCAGACCCATATGAACAGTGTTACGCACGCTAAGACTTCTCCATTTATCCCGATCTTGCTTTTTACTTTTTGTGTCAGTATACGAGTTATCAGAGCCAACGTTTCTAACTTCGAGTTCAAAGTTATAGTCTTTAGGCAACTTTAGCTTAGGCCAGCATTCGGTAGGGATGACGATGTTGGAAAGAAGGCAGCCAGGGTCTAGTTTGAAAGTCATGTCCGTGCATTTGCGTAGTGTGACTGAGAAAAGCCTCTGTAAAACTGTATCTGGGCTTGTTTCCAGAGGCTTCCGATTGCTAAGCTAACAATATTTCTAAAATTTAAATAGATGCATGTTGTGTTTTGTGCATGCTGTGCTTTTGGTTATTTCGTCATACATATTGTTTCGCTAATACAACTTCTAATTAGTGTTCTAACTTCTGTTGCAGAAGTGTTCATTTCGATACTCAATTCAATTTATCTTCGTCTCCTGAAAATGTTTTAATTACAGTAAGAAACTAGATCTTTCAGTTATGACTGATTGGCCAGGGATACCGCGAAGAATTAGTTGGGTACATAGGGTGTATACCTGGAAGAACGTTGTGATCTATATAGCATACGTGTTATAACAATAAGTGCATGGGAAGTTGATAAAACTTAAAATAAATATCAAGAACGAGGGGGAAAAAAAATATAATTGGCGGCTAGAGTCCCAGTGAAGGAATACTGAAACTATTGTTTTCTATGCTTTTGCTTAGCGTAACACTAGCTGTAGCAGGACAGCATTTTGTTTCGGGTGCAATATCACTATTTCCTTTAGTGTATCACAACAAGTTCAAGTTCTTTTCTCAATTGTTTCATTCTTTTTCGGTATTAAGATTTGTTGTTTCGGAAGTTAAAAAAAAAAATATTAATATAAGGTAGCCAAACTCCATCTAATATGAAAACTCAAAATTGATTATTAGGCTAATATCGATTTAATTACTTACTTACTCTATGGCTTACGGAGCTCGCAAGTTCATCGCCGCAGTAACAAACGATTTCCATCGGGTTTTATCCTGGGCAAGATCAAGCCAGTTTTCTGAGACTTCCACATCACCAGGGTGTCTTTGACCGTGGACATCCAGCGTCCTTGAAAAGACAAACCGTTACCAGGCAAAATTATTCAAAGTCCCGGTCCCTCCACAGTAACAAAAATTTTACTAAGTTCTTTGTGTAGTGCCTATATAAGTAACATGGAGGGCTCAGAGGTCTGTGCCTTCGGGGCCGCTGGTGATGGGTGCATGATATTTTGGGAGGTCGCTGACCTCACATATGGGGGTTATTGACCCCCGGAATGTTTTCGACCCAGAGTTTGGGCGCGAACGTTTTGGGGTGGGTTCCCCCGGGGGGTCAGTACTCCCCGAAAGGTGTCAGAAAAACACCTTTTTCGGTCACTTTTCCACCCATCTTCCCCCTTTCCCAAGAGGTCTGCGGCCTTCCGGGTATTGTGTGCCATGAGCATCGGTCCTGGGGGTGCACCCGCTGTCTTCTATAAGTGATAAACACTGTCCTTTTGTGTTCTAATGGACTGTATACTGTATGTAGTGTACTTTTTACAAATGTGCGAAACTGAAACCGAAATCGAAAATGGCGAAAGAGTTCGACCTCGCGGACGTCACCAGATCGGGTCTGGAAAAACTTGAGGCTGAGCCCAGCGCCGGACACTCGTGAGTACCCGAACAATCCTTTCTACCTTAGATTTCAAAGCAAGGTGAAGAGAAAGGAAATAAATGTTACGAAACTTTGATCCAATAAAAAGAACACAGAACTGGTATGCAGAGTGAGAGAAATACACAGGGACAAAGATGGGACATCAAGGTCTCTGAGGAAGGTGAGAAAAGCCCACTGACCGGGATGCGGAGGAGAGCACGTCAAGACCAGGAACGCCAAGTCCAGTATCCGAGCATACAACCAAGAGGAAGAAGATGGGGAGATGACCAAAAGAAGAAAAGGAAATGAAGAACCTGAAGATCCGACAGGCAGTGAGGAAATAATGAACAAAATACACGGATCAGACAAGTAACAGGGCATCCTCCAAATGTCTGCGAGAATCAAGAATTGCCATTAATAACAAATGAAGTGACGGCTGCAATTAAGATCCTCAAATCCAACAAGGCACCGGGTCCAAACTGTATTAAGAACTAAATATACAAATCTTTATCAGATTTTTGGACATAATATTTAACCAGATTATACAATGAATGCTTGAGTCAGGGAAGATTCCCAAAAGTATAGAAAAAAGCGAATCTCATCACACTGTGAAAAGAAGAAGACGAGTCCGAAGTCGTCGTACAGGCCTATATGCCTGCTAAATGTGATAAGTAGGATCTTCGAGAAAATGATAGAAGAAATAACGACAGAAGAAACAATCTCCAACATTGTAGATTACAGTACGGTTTCCGGCAAGGCAAGTCGACCGAGGGCGCAGTGAATGAGATATGAGGAGCATTAAGTACACTTAAACAAGAGAACTGCAAATACGTAATGGGAATCTTCTTTGACGTTACAGGTGCTTTCGACAATGTATGATGGCCATCAATGTTAATAGAGTTGAAAAATATCCGTCCATTCCCTGTTTGGAAAACAGTCAAAAACTACTTTCAGGACAGAACAATACAGCTGATGGCGTCGTGTGGAAAACACCAACAAAAGGATGCCAGCAGGGATCCGTGCTCGGGCCAATAATATGGGACATGGTATTTCAGCCATGTCTGGAACAGGTGGAAAGTGTTGTAGGATACGCGGACGATCTGGCGGTCGTAATAAAAGGAAACAGTAGGAACGAACTACAAGATAAACCTAACCAAATTATAGGAAGGATGACATCATGGTGCAAGAACAACAAACTCACGATATCGGCGAAGAAGACCAAGTATGTCTTGTTTAAAGGCAAATTAAATTTCAATAGAGGACCACTAATAAAAATTAATGAAAAGTCAATTAAAAGAGAAAAAAATTCAAATATCTTGGCGTCATCCTAGATAAAAAGCTGAATTTTAGGACACACGTAACCACAGCAAAGAACAAGGCCATCAAAATATCGAATAAAATAGTCAGCATTGCAACTAATGATTACAGGATACATCTGAAGGTAATAAAAATGTGCCATGATGTCATAATCCAGTCTGTAGTCGGATAAGCCGGCAGCGCCTGGTGCCACCGGATGGACGACGTAAGACAACGGCAAATTATAAATAGATCTCAACGACAAATAGTGCTCCTTCTTACCGGAGCCTACAGAACCATTCCAGGTGGTGACCGCGTCCATGTTCATGCACCTTCAAGTTTAAAGAATGGGAGCCGCGTACTGGCTCAAGAAAGGAAACGAAGAGAAGATCATAGACATTCTTCACCAGGCAGCAAAGAAGAGAAATCCAAGAAATACTGGCCAGTGCGTGGCAAACATTCTGGGAGAAAACATCCAAGGCAAGAAGAGTTTTCAGCATTTTCCCGAACGTAGCTGAGAGGACAGAAATGCAGCTGGAGATAGAAGGAGGGTCCTTCATTTCGTCACCTGTCACGACCCTTATAGACAGACTGAAAGACGTAAACTTAGTTGAGGACAATATGTGCCGCGCCTGTGGGGTGGTTGCTTCCCCAGATCACGTTGTCCTTAGATGCCGAGAGACAGAAGAGCTAGTCAGAGAATAAAGAGCCCTCCTAAGGGAGAGACTCGTCTCAGAGGTTGTGAGAACTCCGGAACTGGTGGCGGTCCTCCGGAAGACGGCGAATAAAGTGTCATTATTCTTGGTCGGGGGCGCAATGCAGTGAGATCCCAACAGTGTGAAAAGTGTACAGAGCTATTACCGGACTTAACAGCGTGATGTCTGCACGCGCTAGCGGGTCTCCCGCGACGACCGCGGCATCCGCGTGTACAAACAAATAAATAACGTAGTGAAAGTGCAGTAATTTTGATTTAACGTCTGTCTAATAAAACGGTACAAATTAAGAACAAAACGGCGAAAATCAATATAAACAAGACTAACTAACTATAAGTTAGTATTAGTGTGATGTTGCTGGAACTCCAGCAATACGGAGTGTCTTGCCGGAACACCGGCGAGAGACACTCATAAACAGTGTGAAAGTGCGCGTGAGTGGTGGAGGGAACCGGGATGAGTGTTGTTATTACTAAATGGAAATCATTATAAGTCGATAAACTGACTGAAGGCTGCGGAAACCGCAACCAATGGTTGAAATGATGTATATACTACCCATGAGTGAAGGATGAGTGTGGAGTAGTGATTACCAACGGATGAAGGGAAGAGGAAATCCGTGTATGATGCCTAACCATGAAGAAGAACAGCTTCTCTTCTCCTTACCTAGAGGAAGACAACAAGAAGAGATCGAGCAAGAAAACTGAACGGCCATCCCTGTGACGAGACATATTTCTTGACATGATTTGGCGGTGTTGAATTTTCAGCTCTACGAGCTCGCAGTAAAGGCAGGCATTCAAGATGTCATCCTCTGTCCATCTCTGAATCTTGCCGATGTAATTCATCTTCAGCCTCAGAATGGTAACGGTGATGCTGCTTCCCCTCTCCATGATATTTTTGTTCGGGGTTATCTTCCCCAACCTTTGTAGATCCCTCTACTAACTGCAAGGCAGCAGTACTGGTTTTGGTCCGCTCTGGAATATTTCCGGTAACCACCATATCTGGTCGGCATTCCCCTATCCGCCTGCTGGGGAGGCGCATGGTAGGAGACTAGTAACTCCAATTCGTTTGATAATCCAACAGCTAATTTTGTTTGGGCTTCTTTCATCAGTGCATTAGCTACTTCCATTACTTTCTGCATTGTTTCATCCACTTCCTCAACTTTTCCCGTTTCAGCCTTTGAAACTTTCCTGGAAGTCTTTGCAACTGCAGGCCCTTTACTGTTGCACTCTTCTAATAATTCTGATACTTTCTTCTTGCAATCTGCATAGCATCAATTCCTTGGTAACAGGTAGGTTGTCAATTTTCCCCCGTACATTGTAACCATCCTAGACACCATGGGATACTTCACTGTTCCACATGCATTTCTTATATCAAATACCTTTGACCAGCACTCATTCAGAGACAGGTAATCTACATCACCAGACTCAGCTTTTTTTCTATAAACCAAGTATCTTCAATAAGTGGCTCAACGAAATAGTCATCCATGAATACATCGACTTATTTAGAATCCCGAAATACATGCTTAAAAAAAAAAAGAAAAAGAAACAAGGGCTCTCCTTTCTGAATAGTGGATGACACTACCGGTACTTTAACAATGCTTTTGATTCTGGTAATTTCTGAAGTAGCTTTGAAACCACACAAATGTAGAATCTCTTCACATCTTCCATGAATTCCCTCAGTTGTACGTGTCACAGAGTCTAAAATTATTAGCTTCTATTTCTTGGCGTAGTTTCATTTATACACAAACAGAGAGATATGTGAGGAAACACAGAAGAGTCTCCACTTAACCACCCTACTACGCAGACAAAAAGACCCTCCAACCACTCACAAACATTTAAAAGAAATGGTGAGAAATACTTTACTAATACAAAAAAAAAAAAGTAATTTTGTCCACTTTTTTCTAATTTTCATAACTGCCTAATACTGCGACAAAAAATATAGGAAGTTTCCTTAAAATAAAGGAAGTATAGGAGTTTATAGAAAGAGGCGCAAATATAAAGGGATTATAGGAGCAGTGGGGCATTTCCTACAGGTTCACTGCGCTTTGTCATTCCGATGGATTTCTATATAATATTTTATTTATTGCTAGTATGCAAATAATATTTGTATATCACATAGTACTTTTTATACGATGTAAAGGGTGAAACGTGGTCTGCTTGGATATTCTTTAATAACATTTTCGAGTCATGAGTTTATCTTTTATGAATAAGTAAAAAATTTTACTTCTGTAAATTTAGTGGATATCCTGTGTAAAATAATATCATCTCAAGTTAAATAACCACCAGTCAATAGCATTAGTTTCTTTTCTTCGATTATATATGAGGGAGGGGGGCATTGAACTAACCGTATTTACTGACTGAACAATTTGAAATAATTCGCAAATTCACTTTCCCTTTCATTTTGTATTTTCGTTTTCCGAAATTAAATTCAAATGTTTATTCAGACGAAAACGTACACATCTTTTGTGATTGACAATTTTAGACAAGTAACAGTGTTGAGTTTGCTAGATACAACTGTGGACAAAAGTATTGTTACAGATCTTGAAAGAATAGTTCTTAAATTTGCGAAGATCTACTAACGTGTGTAACATCTACTAACGAAAATTATAGTTAGGATTAATAGTTCCCATTATGTTACAAACATATCACTCTCCGAGATAAAACGAGGCAACAGAAAGGGAACGAACGGTAAAGTTGTGTTTATATAGTCCTAACTTCTGGTGCTCAGAGTTTTTATTATTATTGATAATATTATATGAACAACTCCTCTGTAATTTTGACGAAGTACATGCTCAACGTCACATTGTCACATAATAAAAATTATAAAGAGAACAAGGTTACTAAATGAGTATGTTTAAGAACACCTCTTTATTGAACAATTAATTAGTACCAATCATCTACGTTATACGTGTTTTACCCCATTATGTATTGCCATTACAAACTATAATTATGACAGGACTATTCACTACATTTGTTTACCATACAAAACGGGGACACACACACACACACACACACACTAGGTCAGTCACGTATTTCTTTCTTGTCTTGTACATGTTGTTCTACGTTGAGCCACAGTCGATGTCTTAAGAATAAAGCCGAAACATTGAGCACGAACTTGCTTCCATTATTAACAGAGGAGCTGTTCACGTAAATAATTAGCTCCTTCGCGCAATGGCGATATCTAACATTTATTTGTTTGATTGTTTTTACATATACTTTGTCCTGTATTTGTCAATTAACTTTATTTTTTTCAGATACGTTTAGTTATTGAAGAAAGTTTGAACCAGCTGCCATTTTCCAAATGTACTATTACAACTCCTACAGGTTATAAATACGAAGGTTTAAAATATGAAAAAGGAAATTGTGGAGTTAGTATTGTTCGTAGCGGAGAGGCCATGGAACAGGTACAAATATTTTCTTTTAACTAGCGTTATTTGCAATACTTTCTTTTAAAAAAATCGGTATGCCAGGTTTGGATGACTCGTCTTGATAATCGTGATACGTAAATTCACAATATTCTCATGTGTTTCATTCGTCACAGGCATTGGCATCAATGACCCAGGTCTTCTTGAGTCTGGAGGTGGTATCCTTCGGTGAGCAATTTCGATGGAGAGGGATGGAGGAGCAAGCAAGCAGTGAAAGCCTATATTGAAGGTGCTATCCTTGCATTCGTCTGTTAGAAATGAAAGGGAACATCAGTCAGGCCTGAGCAGACATGCAGTTCGTACCCCGTGATGTATTCGTGGTTTAGAACGTCACCTTCACAATTGCAGTGTTTTCGAGAATGCAAATTTCTGGTTTCAAATATAGTGTTATGTGTAATCATTTTATAGTAAAGCAATACAAACGAAGACAGTACACAGTGAAAATAATTTACTATGGTACCGCAAAAAATATATTGTGGATTATGATGGTAAGTGTCTGATGTAAAGTGTTTTTAGTACTAAAAATATCAATATTTACAAGGATATTACTATATTCAGGTTCTAATCTGTTGAATAAAGGATACGGAAGTGTGAGTACCCTTGACATGGTACAATGCAGCAAGTCCTTTGACCCATTCGAAACACTGAGCTGTTGCAACGCTACTCTGAAATGTGTGATCTGAATGCCACTGAGCACAAGACGATGCTCACTGGCAGCAGTTATGATTTTTTTCCGAGCCTAAAAGTTTCTTTTGCTTTTGATCTCGATCAGCTACAAATAGTTGCGCCTAAGAAGTAGTAGACGTAAAATAAACGATTGGTGTATTTATTTAATTTATTTTAAAGATAAAAAAAAAATACGGCTTGGTGGTCTGTATACCTGAGCAATACATTTGTCTAGTTGAAGTACGAGTACAAGTATCGTTGTATGTGCTATCAGGTATTTTTTATGAGAATACTTAGGATTAAAGTAGTAGTAATGCAACTAGTTGTATTTTCCTTCATAGAAGTTGAATTATTTCTTTTAAAAAACTGTGAATTTTGATGGAAGGAACTAGGGTAGTAATCAGAAAATTACGAATCATCATGATGGTTACCAGCGAACGGCCTTAGCTCAGTTGGTAGGCTTTGCATTCGGGAGGCTCTAGGTTCGATACCTCTGACTGACCATCTTGATTTGAGTTTTTTTTCCAGGGCTTTTCCGTAATCACACGAGCTAAATGCCGGAATAGTACCTTCAACATATTGTCTCCTCTGTCCCGACCTGATACGTAGATACTTAAATGCCATAAACAAAATTTAAATTCAAAACACGTATCCATACAGAAACAACTTTTCATTTCTAATGAGGACACCATACAGTGTAGCCCATTTATAACGAATTTGGATATTTCGAATATAAATGAAATCCCCATCACCCTGCCTATTTAAAACATGGAAGAAATGACCATATATTACGAACAATATTTTCCATCAACACCGC
Organism: Lepisma saccharinum; assembly: GCA_022664845.1. Lineage (NCBI taxonomy): Eukaryota > Metazoa > Arthropoda > Insecta > Zygentoma > Lepismatidae > Lepisma > Lepisma saccharinum. The sequence continues at coordinate 10,921 of JAGDQP010002904.1, forward strand.
TTATAGCAAATTTTTCAGAATGGGTTCATGTTTCGGACGTATTGATTTACCGCTTCTTGGTGACTATTGTTTACATGTGAAGACGGAAGTACAAAAAGTTCAGGACTGTGAACACCCCTTCCCCTTTGTTTTATAACAGGGCAAGTGAAGAAGAGTAGAGGAACAGGTTGGCCACTCAACCGGGAAAAGTCAGAGAATTTCATCAAGTACCGGGAAAAGTTAGGGAATTTTGTAAAGATTCTGGAAATTTTGTGAAATTACTAAGTAGGGTTATTATTTTATTTTCCCTCTGAGAACAAAAGTGGTGAAAATGCAACAAAAGCAGAGATTATGTGGTGTTGCACGCTGTTATGTTCCATTCTTCATTTCGGAGTGCTGCTGCTAGTGTGTCTTCATTTGTGACTGTTCCCGGACAGTGATATTGCTAAGAAAGTACAACTTCAACACACCAAAGCAGCATACACAATTTTCCATGGACTGGGGTCTAATTTTAGGTTAGCAGAGAACACGTAAATGTTTTGAGTAATTGCGATCAGTTAGTTGTAGGTTTCGATGAAAGCTTAAACAAAATATCTCAGAAACGGGTGGAATTTCTTCGACTGACATCAACTTCCCTTGGCCACACCCATGCTTGAGATCTGATACTTGTATTTCAACATGCGTTGTCTGGTATAAATCTGCAAAAAGTCATCCAGATGTCGATGGATGGTCCAAATGTTAACATAAAATTTGTAAAAAAATTTTGCGGATGAAATAAGGAGCGGTCCCTGTGATTCTGTATTTTTGGATTTGGGTAGCTGGGTGCTGCATACTCTTCACTGTTCATTCAAAGCAGGAATCAGAGTGACTGGTTGGAAGGTCGTTGAATTTTTGCGAACTGTATACAATCTTTTCAAAGATGTTTCCACTAGAAGAGCTGATTACATTATGTACACAGAATGCACGGTGTTTCCTGTAATGTTTTATTCAATTAGATGAATTGAGAAAACTAACAGCTAGGGCAGCGGAAATCTTACCAAACTTAGTCACATATGTAAAAAGACAAGTTATTCAGTGTGAAATTAGCCTTCTTCCACTCTTTCTTGCTCTGTTTCTATATGGAGAGCTGTCAATCTTTATTATGATTTCAATTATAATTCCTTTTTGTAGAAGATAATGCATTGCAAAAAATCACTTATTAAAGTAGATTTAGGTTATTCAACTAGAGACGCCTTGAAAAAAGTAAAAAAGCTACCGAGCTAGACATTTTGATGTTGCGCGAGTCGTCTCTGCGAGCATTGCAAAAATTTGTACAGAAAGTGGTGGAAAGATCTCCTCTGAATTATCAGCTTACGAAAGCTCCTAAATCTGCCGTGACCCTTCTGTAGTGTTAAATCGTAATTTTCCATTTAAAGGAATGTCTGCCTGTCTGCAAATCCTTGCTGAGCATAAGTGGATGTCAAGAGCGTTAGCAGATAAAGTTGACAAGAAACTAAACATATGTGTGTACTTCCAGTGTCGTAGAAAGCATGAAGATGTACTCGAGAAAGAACACGGGATTAGATCACCACTGAATGAAGTGCATTGCAGCTTCTGAAAGTTCGGAAGAACGGTCATTCGTGCGAATTGTTCTGATTCATTCACACGGAAATGCGGGCCTGGAAAGAGGTTTTTCTATAAACTCAAAATGTCTTGTAGAAAATGTCAGTCTCGTGGCTCTGAGGCAAGTGTTCGATGCTGTTACAGTTTTAGGAGAAAAATGTTCTGTCGAAATTAATAAAAACATAATTCACGCTGCAAGAAATGCTCACTCAAGGTACATCGAGTTTCTGGAGAAGCGTGGACGAGAAGATCAAGAAAAGAAAATGTCTGAAAGAGGCCGGAAACGCGCTGCACAAGGTGCTAAGGAATTGGAAGAAAATAAGTTGAAGCTTATGTCAGAAGGAAGAAAAGAAGTTGCTCTCGTTACTGAACAAATAAGTGCCCTTAAGAAATTATATTTTTGCTTCCCTTTTTATTAGAAGAATAATTTTGTGTGTCCACTATCTGATTAAGTTTTGAATTGCAATGTGTGTGTTTAGTGAAAATAACATTAAATTATAGTTAGAGAATCACTGCTGCAAAGTGAATTTGTGAAGGGTTACAAATTCAGTGCGAACTTATTGTCAAGTGAGTATATTGAAGATATGGATTTCTTATAATAAAGTGTATTTGGAATACAAATTTTATTATTTCCGACAGGGTGATGTAAAGATATACAGGGGTTGGACAAAAAAATCTAAAACGTTTGAAAAAGTGTGAAAATCATACCTAGTATAGTGTGAGGCCTCCTTTTGCGTCCAAAACAGCTTGGATCCGACGTGGAATGGACGTATACAGCTCCTCAATCGTGGTGTGTGGAATGTTGTATCATTCTTCCTCCAAAACATGCTCCAGTTCCTTAAGGGATGATGGTGGAGAGTAATGAGACCGAACACGCCTTTCTAACACAGACCACAATGGCTCAATGATGTTCAGATCTGGTGATTGTGGGACCCAGGGGAGGTGTGATAGCTCCTGGTCATGCTCCTCAAACCATGATTGCACCGTTTTTGCAGCGTGACAGGGTGCCAAATCATCTTGGTAGATGCCATCACCATCCAGGAACAATGTGTGGGCCATGGGTAGAACCTGGTCCCCCAAAATGCCCTCATACGCCTTAGCATTCATCATTCCATGCAGGGCTATGATGGGACCTGCAGAAAACCACGATATCACTGCCCATACTGTAACAGAACCACCCCCATGCTTTACAGTTGGGCGCAGACAGTCTGGATCATAGGCCTGCGACGGTGTTCTCCATACGTAAACACGACCGGTTGTTGGAAACAAGGTGTAGGTCGATTCATCGCAATACATTACGTGTTTCCACTGATCAAGCGTCCACTCCTTGTGGTCCTTGCACCACTGGATACGCCGCTTCGCATTTACTGCTGTGACCAGAGGTTTGGCGATCGCGGCCGTGCCATGAATTTTCATTTTATGAAGTTCCCGTCGCACTGTTTTTGATGAAAGCGGGTTCTGTAGGCCAGAATTGAGTTCAGACGTAATTTTCATTGCAGTGGTCTTCTTTTTAGCTGCTACAATCCGTTTTAATGCCCTCCTGTCCCTATCGGACAGGATTGTCTTTCGACCACTGTTGTGGTTTGCAGACGTTGTTTGCTCATGCATTGTGTATGCCCTCGTGACATTGGACACAGTGCCTATCGATACCCCCACAACGGTTGTCACTGAAGCTCCAACCAGACGGGCACCAACGGTCATGCCTCTTTGGAAGTCTGTCAGGTCGCCCATTTTACCGCACCACTTGCACACCACGACACTCACAGGTGAACTGGGTACTGCTGACGGAAGAGGAAGGTCCACATGACACATTGAAAACAAAACACGATCGGCAACCACAACACGTGGTGTACAGTGGCGGGCCACACTTACGTGTCCTGTATGACGTGTTTTTAGATTTTTTTGTCCAACCCCTGTATATACTCAATGACCTAACTGTAACAATGTGACCCCTCTTCAGGTTGATGGACATTAAAATGGGATGTTGATATACATTAACACTGTTACTGAAGCACAAGATATTTACACCTCCGATACGTATGAGTTTGGCATAATGTGTTTCACAGAGTACAATATATTTTATCGGTATTAAATGATGTGTATTGATCCAATGGTGCAGGTGGTTGCAAATTTACAAAATTTTGGACTGGAAATTTAGGAATATATGTCTGGAAAACCGAGAAAAGTCAGGGAATTTGAAAATCCTTTAAGTGGCCACCCTGAGGAATCAGCTTTCTTTTGTTCACAGGTGCAAGCTAAGTATGCAGGTCAATTCCACCCCACCCCCTCTTTACTTCTGGTGGTGCAGTACTCAGGTCCCGCAAAACTGGTTTTCACAACTGTTCTCATACATTCCTTATTTGGCTTCTGTCCAAACACTTAAAATCACATTGTCTTTTCAGACGATGGAATTTCACCTTATCTCGCTGTGCAAGCCAGGCATGACTCACTCCTTCTCCTCCCACTTGGATGACAGCCAAGGTAAAAATAAATCTCGGTATTTTTTTTTTCCTCCTTTTTTTTTTAAGACGCTGAACAGCAGACGAATAAAACTTTCCCGAAAAAAAAAAGTGAAAGAACTGCAATATGTACGGTAGGCTACATGATAACCCATTCAATAAAATCACCTTCAGATGCAATGCTATACTGCTGTATATTCTTTTTTAAACGTTTCTGCTTATCTCTTTTTGTTTTAAAATCAAAATCCGGGAAATATGCGTGAGTTTATTATAACGAAGTTCGGATATAAAGAACTCATTTTGTTGGTCCCTTGAAATTCGTTATAAAAGGGCTGCACTGTATAATTATATAAGTGTTGGTTTTCACATTTGTGCGTAAAAATATATTAAGTAAAATTATTTCATAAGGACGGGTCGCGATATAATCATAAACGTTTATCGTACAAACTGTCGGTGACCTCTGTCGTGGTTAAATTAAAATCTTCTCTGTTCTCAAGGAGCATCAAAATTTAGGGATAAATGAAAGGTAAAATAGAAAACAGAAAGTTAAAATGTAACTTGTCAGCTGATTTAGCAGAATCGTCCGCGTTGTCCTTCCTGCTATGAAGTGGAACTCCAAATAATGCGGAACATATGTTAACCAGTTTGTGAAACAGGAAAGATACCTATGTTACTTTTGCTGGATTTCGTTTCTCGGATTAAGGCTCCTCGCTACTCCCTCCCTCTCTTTTTTAACATTTTTCAAAATATTTCAAAATCTAATAGCATTATCAAAATTATAAGAAGATACATCTCTGGTACTTACAAATTGCTATGAAATACAATGGACAGCGATCTCGAGATCTTGTCCAGTGATGAGTGATAAGTTATCAGTTAAATAATGACGTCATAATCTTTGACGATGAATCACTTTTCAGAAGTGAAGAAGTCCTTCATAGACTAATCAACAAAGTGCATCCAAAGTAACGATATCGTTCTTACCCTCACAAACTGGCAACACTGTCTGTACTACTAGACGTTCCACTTCATAGCAGGAAGGGCAACAGGGACGATGGTGTAAAATGGGCGGAAAAGTTGCGTTTTAGTTCTCTACATTATCGTTTTCTGTGTTCCTTGGGAATGGATTCGAATAATTTCATCAAGACAGAGGTCATCGAAAGTTCTCGAGTTAGCGTTATGATATAAAGTGCTCATAATGTATACTGGCATACTTTTTTTATTTTAATAATTTTTATTTATGGCCTTCGGGCACCTAAGGCTCAGGTCGACCATACTATAAAATCACGTCCGTAGATCTTCTGTAATCTTAGAAATATCTATCCAATTTTCAATCGTTGCTGTACTGATATAACGCTTTTGTTGAAAGTCAGATATTTCAAGCAGGAATTAAGAGGCATATAAGCCTCACTTTGTATAGCATTAAGAAAAAACTCTGTTGCAAGTTTACAGATGGAATTAAATAATTATTCTTACTTAAAAATAATTATAAGTTAATTTTTGCCGTTTCTATCGAAAACAACCCATTCTGAAAAGGAATAAGATGATAAGAAGTCGGCCATCTATACTGTTCGCCACCAATGAAATTTCCATTTTTGAATTGTAGGATCTTACAGAAGAAAACATTTTCTACCCTTGTATTTGATACATAGAAACTTCTTAAGTGAACATCTATAACTTTTTTGTAAATTATTGTTTCTGCCCAGAAGACTATGTTAACGCCATTATGAAAAACATGAGACGGTAATCTTTTCTGTCTTTCAACCCAGTTCTAAACTTTCCTCATCATATTTTTCCTCCTTGATTTATAAATATCACATGTTCATTATCAGTGCTGACCACGAGTCCGTTGCTTACAGGGCACGATTGGCAACATTAAACTGTTCCTAGCACTTAATAAGCTTCTGGCCACTCGATAAACTCGTAATTAAAAGCGCTCTGTCCTTCGAATGTGTCCTTTATTTCTAATAGTTTGCAAAGAAATTCTAAAGATAAATTTAGACTAAGATCGAATCCGTTAAACTCAGAACTAAAGAATTATCACTCCATTTTTTTAAAGTGTGTGTTTGAGAGAGAGAAAGCGGTTGGTAAAAAACATAGTCTTTGATTTCTCCCAAAGGTTTCCGGAGAGACCATCATATTAGCTGTAGCGTAAATAGTAAATGTATAGTTCAGGTCAAATGTGCCTCGGATGAGGTTGTTGTTTTGTAGGATTATATAAATATTTTGAGTAGTTGTTTTTGTATGTTAAAATATTTTAATATATCTGTAATTTGGCACCAATAGTACTTTTTCTTTTTTTTTTAAGGGTTTACGAGATTGTTGCCGTTCAATTCGTATTGGTAAGATTCTTGTAGAATCCGATGCCGACACACATGAAGCTCGAGTAGTCTACGCAAGATTTCCAGAAGATATTTCAAAGAGAAAAGTATTACTGATGTATCCTATCATGAGTAAGTAGTATTTCTTATGTAATTGATTAGATATTACTTTTAATGAAGCGAAAGAAATCAGTTGTTGTTTCTAAGTGTACAGAATGTTTCAAAAGTGGTTATCGTAAATTGAGGGGTGAATTCCTCACGTCGGAACTAGAAGCGCCGAAACTTGGCGCGGCATTGTCACAAGGAACGCAATATTTCAACAAATAATGACGTAAGACTTAAAAAATGACATTCGAAGTAGTACCCAATACATCCAGTTCATTGAAGTTTATGATTGATGATTTCAACTTGGAGGAGATTTCTATGCTTGTTCATTGCGCAGGATTCCTTGAGAATGAAATTCTAAGGCGGGAAAACTCCTCTGTGCGGCAGTCCCTCAATCACAAACTGTACTGAAATATATTTATTGGATACTACTTCTATTACTGTTTGCTAAGCTCACATGTCTTAGACGTCATTATTTTCGAGTTATGACGTCATTTGTGATATTGCCCCTCTAACTGTGGGCACTTCCAGCTCCGAAACTACGCATGTTTTCTAATTTCTTCAATTAAAACTACCTTTTGTTTTGGTTCGAGGACCCAATCTATGACCCTGTGTTGATATTAAGGAAGTACAGTTCATGATTATTTGAATTTAATTTTTAAGGCCTTTAGGCCGTTCGTGATTATTTCTCCAACGCATGTAAGCTTTAGAAAACTATAAAATTTTCAGTCGGTTTAGTTGGTTTTATACTGTGTTGTTGTCATTAGTATTTTACATTTCTGTCCATTGACTGTGCGGTCATTCTTTACTTTGTGTGGTTTTCTGCTCCTCATCATAAGATTCGATTTTCTTCTGATACTGTCAGAGTTCCAGCCATTTCTTTCTCTTTTTATTTCTTTTAATAATAACTTATGTACTTCAGTAATTATTTTGTCCTTGCACAATGCTCTAACTAGTTTCTTCTATAATCATTCTGTTTATCTTCTCTCCCCATCTATTTTAGTACTTCACTGGAAATTATTTTACTGCAACTATTTTTTATTCAGCGCTTCCATTCGTAATGTTCTTTTGCCCGTTTTTCCGCATCCGCGGCTTCGGTATTCTGGCATCACCACTGAACACTAGAAACTAGTTTTCATTTTATATAGGAAACAAACTTTTTCAATACGTTCCACGTTTCGTTACTGACAATTGAACCTTACGAACCAAGTTCCGGGGATTTTCGCCGGACTGGTTCCAAAAGAGAGGGGACAGGGTAGGAAGTCAGAATGTGCGATTATTATTTTTTTCGGAGCAGGAGTGTGAGAGGCAGGAGAACGGGTTAAGGGTGAACTGGTGCTTCGGTCCAGTAAAACTGTACCCGTTTTCTTTTGCCAGTTTCTCATAAACGAAAGCAGAGAATGAAGTGTAACTTACCATGATTATAGGTAATGCTGTTCTACACTAGAAGCGACTAGTGTGAAGCACCGTCAGTGTTGCCAGCTGTCGACATTCGCGGTGTTGCCAGAATATTAAAAGCCCGAAAATATCGGTGAAGCCAGGGACTATAACGATGAAGTCAACGTCATTTACTGACAAAGTATAGTTTATTCTAGTGCTGTGTACTACTTCGCCAATACTTTTGTAATAAGCACAAAAAGAAAGCAAAATAACGCAAAACAGCAATGATGCGAATTATAAATGAAATCAAGATATTAGTTGAAAATATATGATAATTTGTCATCAAATGCTGTTGAGTACATTGTTATAGGCACTCGCTCTTCTCTCTTTCCTTTTGCAATGGACACGTACGTTAAAACGAAGTTCTTTCCTACTTTCTTGCTTTCACCTTTCCTTTTCTATGTCTATAAAAATATTTATGGGATGAAATATTACAATTCGTGTGCAGTTCTGATAAACCTGTTGTTCATTTTTATAGGGATTCTAATGTTGTTGTTTTTTTTTTTTTTGTATTTGTCGTTTAAGGATGAATCCGAAAGTGGTCATTCGCCTGCTGGTTCAGAAATTTGGCACATCTGATGACGCACCATCCATTGCAGATCGGGAAATGTTCGACCAGATATGTGCCGAGTTATTGGATGAACATGTGATCGTTGAGCGTTATGACTCTCTGACATATGAGGATGCTTCAGACCTGGATGTTGACTCAACTGATCGTGAATATGGTGATGAGGATATCGACATGACATCGCAAGCCATATCAACGCAACATGTACCGGAAATGTCGGATGAAGAAGAAACACCGTCATCTCAAGGCAGTAGCTTATGTTCCGTCACCAGAAAGAAAGAAGAAAGGAGTCAGCGAACTGTCAGAAGAATACAAAGAACTGGCATTCCAGTACTGGACAAGCACAGTTGGAGGAAAGAGAAGATCTCTGGCATCTGTTCGATCCAAGTTTTCAAAGATCAAATCGATTGGCGTGCTGCAGTACTATGAACGATCGCGAGAAAAGATGACGTGGCGCGTGAAGATGAGTACTATAAACACCAGAGTGTTTGAGCACTTCAAAGAAATGTCTGCACGCAATGCCATAATTCACGACAGAACAATCAGACAGTGGGCATTGCAAATCAAACGCCAGATCGATCCAGATGATAAACTGAATTTCAAGGCATCAGATTTATATATTTACAAGTTTAAGAAAAGGAACAGGATCATCTCGCGATCAATTACTCATAAAGTGTCAAAGACCTGCGCCTCAAAAGAGGATATACAGCGGAAATCAGATGAATTCATCAGAAAAATGAAATCCTTGTTCATCGAACGACATTTGGTTCCCAAACAGATCCTGAACACAGATCAAAGTCGTTTCGAGAAAGAAATGTATTCAGGACGAACACTTCGACCAATGGGCATTAAACGAGTATATGCAACTGTAGGATCTACGTCGGCAACGACGCACTCATACATGATAATGCCTGTAATCTCAATGGACGGAGATCTACATTCGCCGATGTACATGCTTTGTGCAGAATCCAGCCGGAAATTTCCTCAAAGCAAACCAGCTGATCCATCAAATATTATGTCTTATGCTTCTGGCTCCGCTAACATGAAAAAAGATCAGAAGATAATGCTGACCAATGTATTCTGGCCAAGTGTGTCTACTTTATACGAAGAACCCATGCTTCTACTTCTTGATTCGTGGTCAGCCAATACGGATGGAGTGTTAATCAAATCAACAATTCCAGAAAGCATTAGTGAATTTGAATGGCATTTGACTCCACCAGGATGCACAGGACTCATTCAGCCACTGGATGTCTATTTCTTCCGCCCGTATAAAGCATTTGTTAAGTTCGTGACTGATGCCATTATCGCGACCGAAGAGTTCAACATCTGGCATCGGGACAAGTTCCTTCGTCTCCAATCCTTCACTCATTATCAGTTTTCGTCCCCAATGTTTCGAAACATGATCAAGTATGCATGGTACAAGTCAGGATATCTGGACGAAGAACCGGAACCATTCAGGACGCCGATGTAGTACTGCTTGGCTCTGAAGTTCGTTCATCAGATCAGTGCAGTGCTTTTTCATTCATGAGATGTGGTCATTGTAACAACACGTTTTGTCTGAATCATCTACTCATTGACAGTCTAAATATAAATTGCACTTAATTCGAATTTCCTGATGACTATTTCAGGATTCCTGGTGATTTCGCTTATTACCACTGAAATCAAAATAGTATTGGCGAATTAGTACACAGCACTAGAATAAACTGTACTTTGTCAGTAAATGACGTTGACTTCATTGTTATAGTCCCTGCCTTCACCGATATTTTTGGGCTTTTAATACTCTGGCAATACCGCGAATGTCGACAGCTGGCAACACTGACGGTTCTTCACACTAGTCGCTTCTAGTGTAGAACAGCATTACCTATAATCATGGTAAGTTACACTTCATTCTCTGCTTTCGTTTATGAGAAACTGGCAAAAGAAAACGGGTACGTTTTACTGGACCGAAACACCAGTTCACCGTTAACCCGTTCTCCTGCCTCTCACACTCCTGCTCCGAAAAAAATAATCGCACATTCTGACTTCCTACCCTGTCCCCTCTCTTTTGGAACCAGTCTGGCGAAAATCCCCAGAACTTGGTTCGTAAGGTTCCCTTGTGAGTCTAGGACAAAATCCCCCGTACTTCGCTGGTAGCATAAAATCTTCCTGGTTATTCCCCTCCCATTCAGAAAATGTGGCAAAAAAATAAAAACTCAGCTCATACCTTCAATAAGTAAACTACGAATTAAAATACAATGAAATGAAATGTAAGTAAAGCTTCTTAGATAACTTCCTAAAGATGTGTAAAGAAATACATAAATGAGCAAGGTTAAATTGAAATAGGTGATGAATCTCTGAAACAAGACAATTAATTTCCTTTTCTCGTATTAAACAGAAGAATAACATATCTTTTTTTATTATTTTCTCGTTAGATAGACATACAGGGTGATTCAAGACCTCTGGTACAAACTTCGGGAGGTGAATTCTCATATCAAAACAAGAAAAAAAGTTGATATGAACACGTGCCCTATCGTACGTAGCTTCGGCGCTAGAGGGTCCCAAAGACGTCCAAAACTTCGTTTCAAGGCGATTTATTTCGAATCCTAATAGCTGTAGAGCTGGCGGCTTGTCTTTTCCTCAAAGAAATTAGATTTGCTCGTTCAGAAAATGCACATGTCAAAAGTGAGGAAAAAGTGCGCGAGGGATTCTCCGAGTGAAATGAGGGATTCCCCAAGAATTTCACAGCGAATGTGAGTTTAACAACAAGTAGAGGATGGCTTCCTCTCAGAGGACACCACGTTGATTCCAAGGTCATACCTCAGGGAATCTTGGGGAATCACTCATTTTACTCGGGAATCCCTCACGCATTTTCCCGTCACGTGTGACATGTGCATTTTCTGAATAAGCAAGTCAGATTTCTTTGACGAAACGTTGGGCCGCCAGCTCTACAGCTATTAGTGTTCGAAATAAATCGCTTTGAAATACATTTTGAACTACTAACGGGATTTGAGTACTAAGATATTCTTGCAAATTCTAAAGCCAAGTTCACAGTACACAAGGGAGTGCGTGGGATTAATTTTGAAGTTTTTAATCTTCCTTATGTGTAGTGTAGAATATACATACTACATTTCTTCTGGGTAGTTAACCGTGTAAATCTATATAAATGTTAATGTATCTATGGTTATTTGTGCTCTATACAAATCTACAGGCGTGCATTGATTTCCACCAATTTTGCGTACGTGTTCCTTGGGTCCCGGAGTGAAGTAGAGCTGTATTTTAATTCACCGGAAGTGACCGTGTGACCAACTAATTTTTAAAAAATGTAATTTATAACAATGAAACCATTATTGATAACGATGAAAAAAATACATTGTTTACAAGTTAGTCTAAAACAACAATGAAATTAATAAATACATATTTTTAAAATATTTTTATTCAAATTTAGATTGATTAATTGTTGTAGCGTAAATTTTATGTATAACTAAATTAAGTATGGATAACTAATACTACTATTCCTGTTAATAATAGTAATAGTATTGTAGAAGTTGTTGTAGTTGTAGTGGTTTCACGAGAATTAGTGTTTGTAGTAATAATATTATAACTATTAATGTTGCGAACGTATTTTACTCACCCCGAACCAACAGGCGGGTTCTTAAGCGAGTTGATGAGCACGGGACCTACAGTTTGGGTAAAAGTGGGGCCGAACCATTTCGTTTAATGAATTCCGGCTGTTGTTGTAGCATTAGTAGTAGTAGTAGTGCCAGTGTTAGTGTTGCCAACATATTTTACTCATCCCGCTCCAACGGGTGGGCAAATCAGCTAGTAGTAGAAATAAGTGTGATTGTAATAACTAAAAAAACATTGTAAAATACTGTAGTGTGTCTGTATCAGAAATATATGTTGCGTATCGCCTATTTAGACGATTGTATTCCAACTGACAAAGATGTATGATAATTCACATAATAATTTGTCGTGTAATCATCTTTGAAAGAAATCTCGTGAACCTCTCAGTGTGAGCCGAATGCGCAGATAAAGCGGTAAAATGAAGAAAGACAAAGGAGTATGTACATTTACAGTGTCAGTGTTACTCGTCGCAAACACAACTTAAATGAAGTAGGTTTTGAATTTTCCAGAAGCAAGCCCATATTATGTATGACAAATGCAAAAACATTGGATTGGTAGTGGGGAGACAAGCGCATTCGAGCCCTACTACAGGCCATCATGGCTATGGTTTTCTTCAGTTTTCATCAGGCGAATTTGTGAATGGTATCTAAAGAAGAGAAAGTCCGTATCTGGCTCTATCTTCGTCATCCCTTTTCTCGTTTAAAGTCTTCGGAGAGGGACTTCATCTCTGACTTGTGACAGGTTTAAGCATTATATACCTGCCCAACCTATAAGCTGTAAATAAAATTTGAGAACTGCTCTTGCGCAAATACTTTTTTCTCTATTTAGAAGTGACGAATTTTACCTGAAATACTGTATCAGAATGAAAAGTTGCTTACGATAATAGCATAGTGCATTAGACTTTTTAATATATGAATCACTCTTTTCGTAATGTAGCGTTATCACTGTTTCAAGATAAAGCCTTACTGTGTTCTTTATATCCCGTGTTATAATGAATTAGGAAAGTGGAAGATAGTATATGTATTGTCATGATAGCTGAGAGTAGCGTAGCATTGTTAATCTTGAAAGTGTTTGTATTCTTCTGTTGTATCCTTTCGCACCAAGTTCTTATTTTATGTCAGCATAACATGTGTTGTTGTTATAAAATAAGACAATGTAGAAATGCATGTGTTGCCATCTAATTGTTGTTCTACTTTTCAGGCACAGGAAACACTGTAATAAAGTCTGTAACTGTTCTGAAGGAGCATAATGTTAAGGAGGATAATATTATTTTAGCCAACTTATTTTGCACTCCATTTGCTGTACAAACTGTTACAGAGGCATTTCCACAGGTAGGAGTTCCTTTTCAAGTTTCCAGTTGATATCATTCATCTTTACTGTCATTCAAACGTTGTGAAAGTAAATAATGCTCTTCGTGTACCACTCATCCCCCCCCCCCCCCTCTTCTTTTTTGTTACTGTAAAGGTATGGTTGCATATCGTCGCTGAATTTACTGTACCGCGTAATAGCCACTTTGGGCGAAAATGACTTTTCTACGTGTTTCGATTGGCATTCTGTCAATACCCGAAGTAGTTACCTGTTTCTGCTACAGGTAATATCGGCAAGAGTAATACGTCTTATGCCGGACTTCATTACATTTATTGTGCGTTTTTCTTCTTTCTGTAAAATTTACATTTTGCGACTTAGGCGGTATTGTAAAATCTGCAATGTTATGAGGGGTGACATAAATTTTGTAATTTAGCCAAATAAACTCCTGATTTATTTTCACACTTTTATTTTGGAAGACTTCGTCACTTCTAAACCTTTTTTAGAACTTTTAAAGTACCTATAATTATTTTGAGCAGCTTGAAAATTAATTAAATGTCTCTAACTTACTTATGAAGCCGAAATTTAACTTGCTTAAAGAAGATAGAGTGTCTTCTGTGCTACTGTTATTAATGCCACAGAATTCGGGACGAAATTGATACAGGCAGTTTTGGACACCCCGAAATTCATTTTTTGTTTGTAAAAATCCATATATTGCCTATTTTACAAACAAAAAAGAATTTCGGGGTATCCATACCTTCTAAATACGTCCCTGGCGAGGCATGCTGTGGTGTGCGAGGTGACGCTACAACTCGACAGTGTTTCATTCCAGGACGATATTGAAGCAAAAGAGACTTCCGTTCATTGAAACATAAAAGATACATTGTTGTACACTTCGACCAGTATTCCAGCCCATGTCTCGATACCTTGCAGTTACTATGGGAAACTAATTTTGTGTATATTACCTTCCTATATGATGTAGATCCTCGTAGCAGAATTTCAGGGAAAGTTTCCGTATGATCATATTGACAGTCTCCTTATAAGAATACTAAAACCACACACTATGAATGTGTGCCTGATCCGTAACAGTTACTAGCAGATATCAACCATATCTGATATGATATTAATAGTTTGATTGATTGATTGCGTTTCTTAGACCAATACATTGTACTCATTTGTACATACGGTATAGAACATGTCCATAATAAGAATACATAAAAATTTTCAAAAAATACATAGAATACATAGAAAATTAAATTTTATGGCAATACTTCGACATATATATGGCATACATTCACTTTCATTATCACCTGTTTTCTTTTCCCTTATAATAGTTAGTCTTGCAAGTACTCATCAACTGTGTTAGTCCAGGCGTCAGGTAGTTTTGCCTCCGAAAAAGTGAGGAAGTTTTGATTTTTTTCATAACTTGTGCATTTTAGTGTCCTTGATAACATACTAACTTTGCACCCCGTACCTTTGCCGCTTGAGCCGCCATATTGCGAAAATGGCGGCTAAAAACAGTTTTTTCGAAATATCTCGATTCCAGTGCACCCTACGGCAAAAGTATCTATTTTATAATCGAAAGAGAAGAAAATTTGCTACAAATGATGTCATCTACATTTTTCTTGTAAACCTAATGGTTTTCGCACAACAGCCGTGTGAACTTTAGCATATTTGTAAGTTAGTTAGCACGGTTCTTTGTACAGAGTTGAACGAGGTCGAAACTGTTGATATTACCCCAACTGCACTTCATTGTTTCCCCACTCTTTTTTTTGTGTGTGTGTTTTCCCTTCCCTCCCTGCGTCTGAGCGGACTTGTTCTCTAGTTTTCTGGACGTAACAATTAAGAAAAGAGCACGTGGACCAAGGTAGGTGGATATGAGGAGAAGTGGACGACTGGAAACAGACGTCTACTACAAACCAACAACGAGACACGAGTTCTTGGAAGCCAGCTCGGCTCACCCAACTTCATTAATAAATTCACTGGTCAAAAGTCAAGGACTGAAATTGATTAGAATTGTACATAAACAGAAGCTGAAAAAAAACTGATAGAAATGGGAAGGAACTAAGGTTGCCTTAGTCAGCACGCGTCTCAGATTGTGGGTTCTCCTGTAAGCTACCATTGTTTTTTTCCTGTGGCATTATGGTCCACCACTTCTCTTTACTATATTCACTTTTGATATTGTTCCAAAACTTTTGGAACAGTTTTTTAAATTTTGTTTTTATAGTTAGGATGGTATGTGAGAGGAAAAATTATTCT
>JAGDQP010002904.1:26958-53158 GCA_022664845.1 Lepisma saccharinum
AGAATAATTTTTCCTCTCACATACCATCCTAACTATAAAAACAAAATCTAAAAAACTGGTCCAAAAGTTTTGGAACGATATCAAAAGTGAATATAGTAAAGAGGAGTGGTGGACCATAATGCCACAGGAAAAACCAATGATAGCTTACAGGAGAACCCACAATCTGAGACGCATGCTGACAAAGGCAACCTTCTCATAGGAGAGAACACAGAAATACGGAGACCCAAAGAATTAGAACTAATAGAACGAATTTAATAGCTAGTGCGTAAGGAAGGACCGGGCTCCGGGCCTCACACTAACCAAAGAACAAGATAAAGTTATAATTGTAATAATGTAATATAGTAATACTAGTTAATAAAACTATGAAAATATTACTAAAATAGTTAATAAAACTAATGAAAATATGGCTAAAAAGTGAAAAACTTTAATAAATTACAAATATACTAGAGTTCAGTCGGCTGTTGTGTGAAAACCATTAGGTTTACAAGAAAAAATGTATATGACATCATTTGTAGCAAATTTTCTCCTCTTTCGATTATAAAATAGATACTTTTGCCGTAGGATGCACTGGAATCGAAATATTTCGAAAAAACTGTTTTTAGCCGCCATTTTGGCAATATGGCGGCTCGAGCGGCAAGGTACGGGGGTGCAAATTTAGTATGTTATCAAGAACACTAAAATATACAAGTACATGAAAAAATCAAAACTTCCTCACTTTTTCAGAGGCAGACCCCTTTTTTCGTCCTGGCGCTTAGACTACTATATAGTAAGTTTTGTTTGTCAACATTTTCCTAACTTCACGACAAAATATATTGATATCCTTTATGTTTTTTTAAAGTTTGTGGCAATTTATTGTATAGGGCTATACCGAAGGAATGCGGTGATCTTTCGAAAATTTTTGTTCTGTGGGACATTTGTCTAAGATTATTTTTCTTTCTTGTGTCGTGTCCGTGTGTATCAGAGTGTGTAGTGTAGCCATCAAGGTTACTTTTTATCAGCTTTAACACCTCGTATATGTACAAACATGGAACTGTTAGCGAAGTCTAAAATCTGTCAATAGCTCATTCGAGGATCCCCAAAAGAGAATATCATATTTTGCCCTCGAATAAAATGTACCGTAATATAAGGATATCAATACCTTTTTATTTAGAACAGTTGAGAGAGATCTTATTATGAATATATTAGATGATAGTGTACGACATAGATTTGTTATATGAGTTTTCCAATTTAGTTTGTCGTCAATATATAGCCCTAAAAACTTAGTACTTGTGACACATTCTGTGGTGGTGTTACTTATGGTTAATTTAGGATAAGCTGGGACTGCAGTATACGAAGGAAAGAAAAAAAGACAATTAATTTTATCGACATTTAGGATTAAATTATTTTGATAGAACCATTTTTCAAGTTTATTGGAAGCAGCATCTATATCTTGCAATTCTGAAGCATTACTGTCTTTAATTAAGATATTGGTATCATGAGCGTATAAGACCATAGTCCCTGGGTCAATATGTGATGGAAGATCATTTATGTATATGAGGAAAAGTAACGGACCCAGAACCGATCCTTGAGGAACACCTAAATTGACAAGGGAGCGTTTGGATGATATTTTTTGTTTATGCATGTTTTGATCTGTGTATGTGAGTTCCACATACTGATGTCGATTTTTTTGAATATGATGAAAACCATTCATTAGTAGTTCCCCGTATCCCATAGGAAGATAATTTCGATAAAAGTAGTGAATGATTAACAGAATCGAAGACTTTGCTTGAATCACAACATATTGAAAATAGATATGATTTATTGTCAATAGCAGATACTATTTCTTGGATGTACTTTAAGATAGCTGTAGTAGTAGATTTGTTTTTTTAGAAATCCATGTTGTGAGTTAGAAATAATTTTGTTTTGTTCCAGATGAGATAATAATAGTCTGTTTTTCATAATATTTTCGATAATTTTGGAAATTTTAGATATGAGAGATATGGATCGGTAATTTTCACAATTACGTTTATCCCCTTTTTTAGTGACCACTTTAAAGTTTCTGGAAATTGCCCATGATTAAATGATACATTAATTAAATCAGACAGCGGCGTAGCAATAACATGTATACATCTCTTTATTATAAACTCAGGTATTTCATCAGGCCCTGCAGAAGTACGGTTTTTAAATTTCTTTACGATAGCAATTATTTCATACGGATCTGTGGGTGTAAGAAAGAAGGAATTTGATACATGCAGAATAGGGCTCGTCTGAAAACTTTGCAGCATTTGGCCTTGCATTAAGGAGTTTGTCTACAACATTGGTGAAGAAAGAGTTGAATATCTCTACAATTGTATGTGGGTCATTGCAGATCTGATTATTTTTGATTTTAAGTTCTAAATTGCCTGAAGCTGTATTGTTCATATTGGTTTCCTGTTTTACCAAGTTCCACGCCATTGTTTTATTATCAGCTTTATTTATCAGGTTGTTATAATAGGTACTTTTTGCTTGCTTTATGACCTTTCTATAAATCTTCTTGTAATTTTCAAAATATTCAATAAATTTTATGTCAATAAATAGTAAAAAATGGATACGAAAGCATAGAAATATGTACAAAACATATTATTGTATGTTGTAAGTATTGTAGAAAGTACTGCTCACCAAATAGAATAAAAAAAACAGTAATGTTTTCCCCTACTGAGATTTTTAGGAATGTCTCTTTGCTTTACTGGAAAAAGTACGCTAGTTTCTTTTACTTTTGAAAAGAACTTAAAATATTTTGCTCAGCAAAGCAAAATAGTACCAATAATTTTCACTTCTTATTTCAGATGACTATTTTGACGTCAGAGCTTAATGAGATGGCTCCAAACCATTTCGGACAAAGGTATTTTGGAACTGACTGAACATTAGCTACTTTTGTGTAAGTATTATATAACGTTACCGTTCTTTCAACTAATTTATCGTCATACCCGCGTGCCAGTCGTAGAAAGTCGAATGGGTTCAAACTTCTCGTAGGCCACCTACCTTGACTTAATCGGTTTCACTGAGTAAATATCGAGACGCGTTTACTTCCTCATTACCTTTTTTTCTTTTAGTCGCAGAGACATGCTATCTCTCACATATGACATCAGGCATAGACCTAGAAATACATTGAACTTCAGGATAATTTACTATAACTTCAACAGCAGACTTCTGCGTTAGAACATATGGTGGAACATTATCCATTGTAATTAAGATATAGATTTGACTGAGTTTATGAAGCGCCCGACAATTGAATTTTTATTGTTGATTCTTTTCCTTATTTGCTGGTGCTCCAGGAGGTAACGTAGCGAACTTCGGATCGGCAATGGGTAGGCACGCCTCGGGGCCAAACATCCTGGCAGGTTTACAACATTTCGCTCAGTTTCACCAGCCGAATGCCGGGATGGTACCTTAGGCCTTGATTGCTACTTTCCCTTATAGTCTCCTCTACCCTATCGCGTCCCGTTCCAAAGATGAGTGGGGATGGCAAATTAAAAATTCTCTCCTTATAAATAGGTTTTGACATCCTCTTACATAGAAATAAGTAGTCGTTGGTATTTAGTAGCTATTCATTATCTGAATTCCAAGGATTGATTTTATTATGATATAAATTTTCTGAGCAAGTATTAACTGTACTGACGTAAATAGTGTCATATTTCCCGTTCATTGGATGATACCAGTTCCAACATTTTGATGCTGTTTTTGAGGAAATTGTTGTGTAGCTAAGATGATGGTGATTTACTTTCTTACTAATACTTATTCTCTCTTTGTTGTTATCAATAGGTTGAAGAATGAGATTACCTGAAAGACTGCAGAGGGAACTTTAAAGTTGTAAGTTTTTCTTTCTGTCATCGGTGTTATTCTCCATATTATGAACGTACACAGTGTCAAATATGGTAAAAGAATAATACAATCTGGATCAAGCTTTCAAATTCTTATGAACTAGTAGAATACGTGAGCAGTTAGGTACTTCTGCGCAAGTAGTATTGTGTTAAGACGAAGGTACGAAATGTTAAAATAATAATAATGTGATCACAGAAAATCGGAATAAGATAGCGCTTTTCTATGTATATATCCATTATATTTCATACTTAATGATACGTTTAAAAACTATGGACAGTTCGCAACTTATTAAATGAAGGTGTTTCCCATAGGTTTGGAGGTAACAGCAGATGTGAACGTCAACTGAAAGTGCTCATTACAAAACTAAAGTGGACACGACGTTAGATTTTTATTCTATAATTATTTGTATTATTTACTCATCTGACTTCAGGTGGCAACACTTTCCATCTAAAGAACAATGACATATACTAACATAATATGTAAGGTGTGCTTTGTGATACGATTTATGTAAACATAGAAAAGTGTGGCTGCTTTTCCAGGTATTCTGTACTTATATTGTCTACGTTCTACAATAATCAACCAAATTTAAGATGATCTCATCGAGCCAACGTTAGTTCCTCACAATTTAAACCAAATAGCTCTTGTTTCGATTCCCGATTGTTGTAAAGAAGTATTTTGTAGATATATTCATTTATTCATATTTCCAAAGATACAACTACTTACGCGTATGTGTGTGTGTATAAATATTATATACGGTTACACAACAGTGACTTAGAAGTAGTGAGATGTACCTGAATTGAGTTACTTTACTCCGATAACATATTAACTTTTGCACTGTACTAGATTGGAGTCGTCTTTGTTATCCTAACTTGAGCTCAGATTCGTTAGATATACCCGTTATATGGATGATCGTCATTTTATATATCAATCAGATCCTGAATTGGAGTTTCTACTTACAGGTTTAAATTCTATTCAGTCAAAGTTAAGATTCACTCATGAATTACGAAGTTCCGGTAAACTTAATTTTCTAGACCTCCTAATTTATAGGAAAGACAATAAATTCCATACTACTGTTTCCAGAAAACATTCTTCCAACACTGTTTACATTCATCAACAGTCAGTTCATTTCTACACATCAAAATCTAGTTTGTTTTTTATTCTTTCTTAGAGCGTACAGATTGTATTCAAATCCTCTTAATTCTCTCAGAAATCGTATTTAAGATTCTAAAATATCTGTAATTTTTTTCTCATTTCTTTTTATTACATTTTCATACATAAGTATTTCCGTGCAGTAATCGTTTTCACCCTAAAGATGCCTTTCAGAGGAAGATGAAAAGTACTTTTTAAAAAAAAATCTGTTCCTAACAAGGACAATATGGGATGGGATTACTTAGATTTTTACATATTGTTTTTTATATTTTACAATTGGTGCAAAAAATAATTACAATGAAAACCAGCTAAATAATTGCTTCAAATCCGCGCAAGCAAAATTTAATCAAACCCAACGCAATAAACAAAGAATTTAAGAACGGTACCTAGTTTGCCAGGAATTGCGCAATAGGTCAAATAGACGTTTTAAAAAATCATAAATTAATTCCCACTTGAAAGCACACAGGTGACTGTAGAAAGATCATTCGCGGGATACAATGGTTATTTCACAGACAACACACAATATTCCAAAGTTGTTGAAGTCACTTGTAATTCTAGTAAATAGTACGACCCAACGTTAGATTAAGTAAACATGAAAGAGATGGCATACACTCAGGTCAGGTCTTTCAAACCATTTACGAAACAAGCAACTGTCGTTTTGTGTACTTGATTTAAAACAGGAAAATTTCTGACAATCCAAAATTCTTACCTGGTCGTGTGTAGTTGGTTGTAAAGGTTCGTGGAATTTTGTTAAGGCTTTGGTCAACAGCATACGTTCTTTGTAGCTCTGGCTAACATTTTCTTAAGATACGATGTGTTAGATTGCTTTATTTATTAAGACAATACGATGTGTTAGATTGCTTTATTTATTAAGATAATAGATGTGTTAGATTGCTTTATTTATTAAGACAGGGTCTTTGGTGTGTATATAGTATTATCGTGTCGTAAATAACACTGTTTTTATCTTGATAAATATTAGTTAATACTTAGAACAATTTAGATACCATACTGATGAAGAAATATGACGGGTGATTTATCACTAATTAAGAATATTTGTCAAGGTTATCAGTCAATATATTAGATTTCATTATACTGCGTACTCGGACGAATATAGTTCGAAAACTACATTTTTAAAGTGGTGACGTTCCCTTGGGGAAATTGTTCTGTTAATACTCGATTTGTATTAAAGACTGAAACAGTATGTGTAAGGGTCAAGAATATTAGATTTTAATATTGAGGTTTATGGAGTAATTGCATTTGTAATAATTTTACTTTTCGGGGTCCAAAATCACTGTTTAAAAAGTAGGGCCTTTTCTAGAACATCTCTCAACTTCTCTTCGCCACATCGAATTTGTTGCTGTTTTGTTCCAGAAGGTTTCGTTACACAATAATTCGTTGTTCGTGCAGTAGATTTTCCGCACAAACTAAAAATTTTAAGATTTGAAATCTATGAGGCTAAAGGTATTATTACTTACATCTCACGAGTTTCAGAATATTCTGAGAAGCATGATTAAGAAGTTTGTCCTTTTCGAAGTAAAGTTATTATGCTAGTGATGATGCGACGACTTTGTGTAAAGGTAAACACATCTTAAACCAAATGAGTCATTGTAATAGCGTATCTAGTTGAGAACAATTTTGAGATTTTGCAGTATTATGACGCTACTTTTCAACTATTATGTCTGTGTTTATTATTGTAATGTCCTCGCTGTATACGGTGAGGACAAAGCTGGATGTATAACTTTTCTTTCTAATCGCTTTATCTTTTTCTTGTTTATGACAATTCCTGTATCACTTCCGTTTGTATTGTTACCTAAGTTCCTACAATAGAGTGTATACGAGCGCGTGGAGTTGGTAGGCTGGATTGGCTATGTAAAGTATTGCATGCCAGCTGGAAACAAACGTACATTCTTAAGAAACATTCAAACTATGATTTGTCAGTAAATTATTATACAATTAGACACATGAGTACAATTACGAAAGACTTTTTCCAAGTGTTGTTTCACAGTGATTGAGAATTAGTGGTGTGTGCATCCAAGCCAATATACCAAAGATATCAAAGTAATGTGTAAGAATATAAATACTAAACAAGAGATTCAATAAAAATATTAGTTACCAAGATCCTTTCCTAAGGTGGAATTACATCCTTGAATATAATCTTATACTAGTCTTGAAATATTTGATTTTATGTAATGCATCCAGTGAAATACATCAAATGTCCATAAAGTTATTTAACTGAGACAGTTTTCCTGAAGTAAGATGTAAGTGTCTGCACATCTTTCAATAACTGATGATAATGTAAGGAACAGTTTTACGTTTGTAGCAAACTTCAAACTTGGATAGCTGTTGTACTTGATCTTTCAGAAATAGATTTCGTTCTTTACTAAGAGATTTTTAATAAAGCGAGCAGTGTTGTTCCCGCTATGTACTTAAAGTTAAGTTTACCTGCTAAATTTATTTAACCATTCTCTGAGCAGACGTTTATTGTGGATGAAATTGACGAAAACTAATATTGGATGAGATGACTTTTGACGCTTACTGCGCATACCTGCTTGCTACAGCTACATACTACGCCTCGATACCGACCTAAATTCTTGATCGGCCGGGAGGTTAGTCCGTTTGCTTTGTGCGTGCGTGATCACTGGTTCGTTTAGGACGTTAATAATTCCTTCGATTGGCTGAATGGTTATTTGTTGTGCGTGTGGTCCCGGGTAAAATCCGGTGGGGGCGTATTGAACACAGTGATTTGGAGCCCACTTTAACAAAAACTCTTCTCCTTAGGAGCTCTCGAGCTTTTTAGTACGTTAATTGTTAATTCAAACATTCGATATGGACTTAATATCATAATTCATATCAACTTAAAATGGTAGCTATCAATTGATGGCGCCATGAAATGTTACTGGCCATCCACGTCGTGCAAAGCCAAGCCAGTTTGACTTAATTAGTCGAAGTGATGAACATTTACTGCAATAGCTATGACAATTGGCAGCGAAGATAGATCTTCAGAAACGAATATTCAAGATGTTGGTCAGCATGATATTATGTATACAGGGTAGAATATTACGTATTCAGTCGATTTCGTGTCAGTTTCACATTGGTGTGACAATTCGAAGCCGATTCTCACATTTTCAACACGTGTTTAGTAGCTTCACCAGACAAATGCGTGCTTAAGGTTGAAATACAGTGTGTGTACTACGGATGGTTAAAAAAATATAGGATATCTGATGTCCGGATAATCAGGATATCTGTTTGCAGGTATGTTATATCCAGATGAGTAGTTGTTTGGTAACTAAATTTTTTATTCTAATTTGGCCATTCATATTGTTTTCCCGTATAACAACATGGCAATGTTAGTTACATAATTGTTAATTCTTCATTATGGAACATAATGGTCAACATGTTCATGCAATTATCTAAAAAACTATTTCAAAAATAAAATAAAGAAACGAATGTATTTTCATTTTTGTATTATGTAAGTGACGTTACTGAGTAGTACATTTCCATTTTCTGAAATTATGAAGTCATTTTTGAATTACACGTACTGTATACCATACCGATACTTCCATGGTATTCAGTTTAAAATTCGCGCAATTCAAACGATACTGAATGTAAGGAAACCGTTTGTAAAAATCAAGTTCAGATCGTTCTGTATATAAAAGTTTAGTGTATTGAAACCATTTATGTTGAATGGAAAATAATTTAAATGGTTAATTTTCGCTGTTGTAGATTAATATTTTAGGAATTAAGCGCTCCGCTTATCGTAAGTGCGATTAAATATATTTATATTTAGTTTATTAGATTATAGATAACCGTCGTTTTATTCAAAAGATGATGTATCATATAAGGTACAGGGATTAGACAAAGTACAACCTTTGAAAAGTTCCAAGACTAAGATCGTAAAAAGTAATTTATTCGACTTACCAACCAGTGATCTTAGGTCTTGTCAAAGTAGACCCCTCGACTATCCATACACAGTTGCCACCGTCTCTTGAGCTCATGGAAGCAAGAAGAGAACGCTTCATCCGATATGCTTGTCAGTACATCTGTCACAGCCGTTTGGATTGCTGCAGTATTGCGATATTTGGCCAGATATTCCTGGACTGATACAGCAGAGTGGAGCCTTGCATTATAGTGCAAAATGAACCACACCAACAGATGCCCACAAATCAGGACGGTGCCGCCGAGTAACTTTACGCAAACGTTTCAGCACGTCAATGTAAATGTTTTTGTTTATTGTTTGCCCTTCAGACAAATATTCATGGTGCACTAAGCCTCTAGCATCAAAAAATGCGTTCAACGTGGTCTTTGTTTTTGAAGGTTTCCGCTTCACTTTTGTTTAAAGCCTTTTGTGCTATTCAAAGACACGGCTTATCGATAATGCCACGTCACCATATGCTTGCTGTATCATATTTCATGTTTTATCTAGGTATTTTCTCTAGCCGAATACATAACTAAATGTTAACTCTCTGGTCAGAATCCGCGTCTATCGTCACTCGTGTATTTCGTTCCAACTAAATGTGCCAACAAGCCGAATAGTGGGTTACTAAGCACAGCCCTGGCACCTAGTGAGATTGCATGGAAACACTTCCAAAGCCTTGGTTTTTAGAACACATATCAGGTGATTGAATAACCCCATTTATTGTGTTTGAATATCACAGGTAAAGAATTACGAGCTTAGTCCTGAACTTTTTAAACAACAACATAGTAGACCTGATCTCTCGTGGGAATGATCACATACCAGTGGTGGTAAATGGGATGCTGTACTCTTCATGTACTGCTCTAGTACCTAGAGAGATGCTGGACGAGAGAACGGGACGTTACTCTCGATTCCAAAACTGATCACAGTGACTTGATAATGTTTCAATCTGGTGATTGTGGAGGCCAGGGAAGGTGTGTAATTTTATCCTTATGGATACCTCAAATTATGATTGGAGATTCACAGTTGTATGAAGTAGGGTATCCCCTTCAGAAAAAAATACCCGCAACGTTGAATGGATATGATCGCCCAAAACGGGCTCTCACTGTCAGTCTTCCTGGCTTTGTGATAATTGAACCTACTAAAATCACGTCACGACCTCCCGAAACGTGATTCAATGTTGGAAGCAGACGATCAGGATTGTACTCTTCTACAAGTGTTCCCCATGTCTAAACTAGGGATGGCCATTTTCGAAAAAAGTGTTTTTCGATTTTCGAAAGTATAGTTTTTCATTTTTCGAAGAATTGTGGCCATCCGTAATATCGGGGTTTTCTTCAATAACATCTTCCAACACAAACCAGTCGTTGTACCTCTGTTGTGGATTACTGTGTTGCAGTAATTGCACTTTGAACTGCCTTTGTCGCTAGAAAAGTGTTCCCATATGTTTGAATTGCCTATGGTCAGCGGTAAATGAGAACGATGTAGGTTTCACGAAACCGAGTTCATAATCACATTGAGACTAACAGATTTCGGGCAATACCCGAATTATCTTACGCCGTAACCAATGTACGTACGTAGTGAACATAGTTCGGGACTTTCCCTAAGTTCAATTCTTCTTTTATATTTCTTAAAACAGCACGTGTATAAGAAAAAACTGTAACATTAATTAATACCCAATGCTGCTACTGCGACTGACTGTTAAATAAGCAAAAACTGCTGACAGTCAGCTTCAGCCTACATAGAACTAGAGCTAATTTTATATCTATAACTACAGAGAAACATTAGTTATATCAAAATACCGTGAGTTACATTAACTGTATTAAAATAAATATTTTATTCGTGGATTTTTATTATTTTTTTGTTTCATCAAAAGTTCTTTTCTTTTTCGTCTTTCGATTTTTTAATATTTCGAACAATTTCTAGTTTTTCCTGTATTATTTTTTTTTTTTTTAATTTTCGTCTTCGAAATGTTTTGTTTTTCTTCTTTCGAATTTTATTCATTTTTCGTTCTTCGAAAAAAAAAATCATTTTTCGTCTTTCGTAAAATTTTCGTTTTTGGAAATAAATCGTTTTTCGTTTCTCGAAAAAAAATTCGCATCGTGTTTTTCGTTATCGAAAAATACTTTTTCGTAAAATTGTGGCCATCCCTAGTTTAAACACATCCAGTGGCGAGGAATGGTGTGTAGTTTGATCGGAACACGTATTTCCATTGATCGGTAATCGTAAAATTTCCTAATACCACTGCTACATTTTTGCATTCATCTGTGTTACAGGAGGTTTGGCAGTAAGAGCTCCATCATAAATAGCATTTTTCTCTGCATTGTTATAGTAGAAACTAGGTTATGTAAATGCGTATTGAGTTCGGCAGTCTGTTTAGTTTTCCTGTCATTGTTATGTATTGCAGACTGTTTTCCCACTGACACTGAATGCTGTCGTGACCAAACCCTCAATAACTTTTTTTTTCTTCCACGGATGCACCACGAGTCAGGCATTAATAATTTGCTTTCTTTGGTAATCTGTAAGGTGTGACATGATGATACGTCAACAGAGCAACGTGAAAACTATTGGCGCACGAGTGGCTGATGACAGTTGGACAGGGTTCCCGCTACCCAAGGAAATCAAAATATCGCATTGCGTAACATTTCAGGAGAGAGAGATTAGTTTGATATTAACAGCGAGTGTTTTCATTGTTTTGTCTAACCCCTGTATGTAGGTGTGTAGTGATGTTATACAGAGATACTGTATGTTTTTGTAAGTGGAGGAAAAATTCTCAAGAAGTAAGCAAAATTCGAAAATGATCTTCATGAGGTATCTTTATTTTACTGTGATGTTTATGGTGATAAAACTACGATTTGCAAAGATATTGTAAAGATCCTTGTGTTGAAGACAATCAAAGAATTCGTTCTGACCTTGACAGGCTTAATGTGTTAAGCAGTATTTATTGTGTTTAATGTTTTTAAAATTATTGTTGTGATTTGTTTATTGTTTATTTTATTGTTTTGATTTCTAGTAACTTTGGTTTCACACGATATGCATATTTTGGTGCATTTTGTTGACCAATGCCGATAGTTGTTTTGAAAAATGAATGTAATTTGGGAAATGAATTTGTCTGATTATGTACACTTAAAATTGTTCTTGTAATTATATGTTGAAAGGAATAGACTTTTAGTTTTACTTTAACTCTTAATGAGAGATACTTCTATGAACCATCAGAAACGTTTTCTGTTGTTTACTCTTTTTGAGAAATGAACAAACAGATACTCAAACTTCCTTATTTGTTCAAACGATAGTAAAAACCTCTTCCGTTTATTTTAATTCCAGCAAGAAATAACAAAGAAAGTTTGAGCCTGGAAACCCCCTGTAGTTCCTTCCAGTTCAAGAAAGAACTAGCGATTTTATTTGTAAATTCCTTATACGTAAAGACCTTGAAAAATGTGCATGGTTAGAATGTTGAAGACGCACACCAAACTTTATCGCTGCAGTGACCGAGAATTGCACCCGGATTCCCCAATTGCCAGCTGGATTCCAATTGATCTACCTGAACGACCAAACTTCGTACATTCCTCTTACTCGGCAGAACTAGCTGTCCGATAATATCGAATGTCATAACTTGTGAAAGGATGTTTTAGTGACATTTTTTTTATCCAAGTCTTGCGTATAAAAGAATTAGATGTTAATTCCCTTCGATTAATATTTCGTTGTTACGTATTATCCTTTTATTGTCGTAAGTACAGTAAAATATATGTCCTTGAAAAAAGAAACTTAGGTTTATTTAATTTAACAATTTTAACAGTTGGCTTAGAAAGCCCACTCCTTGGACTTCATTGTAGCAATTACCAGATTGCTTCAAAAGTCCTGGAACACTGGGAGTGTAAAAATCAAAGCATATGTATTGCAAAAGAAAACATATTTATTCTTGGAAATATATAACACATTTGTGAGCAACAACCTAAACAACCATGACCTAAACCCATTTGTGAGCAACAAGTTAAATCTGATGATACCATATCCTAGGTTTAGAAGAAAGAAAACTCTTGACAGGCGTTTTTTATATACTTTTAGTGCAAAAAAGCTTTGCCATGCAGGAACAGGGAGAGAGATGGTAAAATTTCATAATTGAGTGAGTGAGTTCCAAAAGAAAAACATTCCAAAAACTTTTGGGAAATTAAATATATGTTCTGACTAAATACTTTTTTTTTTTATGTGAACAACATTATTACATTTTATTGCATAGAAAGTAGTAAATCATTTTTGAATTAGATCAAGTTGGGTTACATTAGGTTGAGGCGAGTTTCAAAAATAAAAAAGAACTGTAATAGTTTACACTAACAAAAAAATTTAATTCGCAAATTTTTAAACAGTGTGTTAATCGTAGATTCTTTTTAACAGTGTTGTTGGCGTCCTCAGCAATTGTTTGAATTTGAATTAAATTTTAAGGCCTTTAGATAACTTTGGATCAGGTCGGATGGATGATAATTGGTGGAATGAAGAAAGTGGGAGGAAATTGGAGAACCTCGAGAAAACCAACGCATACAGAGTTTGTCCACCACAAAGCCCACACGTGGCACGAGCAGGGTTTGAACCGACGAACCCAAACGAGAGGTGAGTGCTCCAACCGTTGATCCACCGCGCTTAGCATTTGTTGTTGGCCAGATAAAGTTGATCTTTAAAAAACGGACGGTGTTCATGTGGTATGTAGTGAATGACCTTCTGTAGATCTTAGTTTTACTTTCTTGATAAAAATTTTTAATCAACTTACTAAAAACCACTTGCTAACAACTAAACCGGTGACGATCACCACTAGCGCTGCAACGATCGTCAACAGTACCAGTCAGACTGAAAAATGAACATATTCGATGAATATGTTCTAATTTCCACTAATACGTTCCTACCGATCTCAGTTTCGCAGACTGGAAAGTTCAGGTAAGTGTTCAGTCCGCTCATTGGGTGTAGGTACGTATAAAGAACAGAATGGCTATCTCAGTTTAGTTAGCTCTTTTGAATGTTTTCTTGTTTCAGCTCATTCGTTGAATTGGAGGGGACAATATCCGGGTTATATGCTGAATGAGGTAGTAGCTCAATCGGGACTGTATCTCCCTCACTTTCTGTTGGATTATCTAACAAAACTTTATCTTTAAAAAAAAATATCCCTCAAAGTGCAGTTTCGTTATCCGGCATGTCATAAACTTGCCAAATTAATGCGAAACTGAAAAAAGCTTGCACTTTTACATGATACAACAATTCGCAACATGGCGACTTCTTAGCACCAGTCCTTCCTCTCTGTTCATTTTCTTTCCTATCATGCGAACACGCTTCTGGGTAACGTTTCCGCTTTTCTATTGTGTTTGTGTACACCTGTCTTTCTAACTATCGTGTAAGGTAAGTACAACTATGAACAAAAGTTTTGACGCATGTCTTTGGAGAATATTTCCCTATTTCGCAGCGATTTCCCTTGCGGAGGGAAATTTCCCGCGGTAGAGGGAAGTTCCCTGTCGTTCGAAATTTAAACAATCCGCCGCTAAAACGCAGTGCAGATGAATTAGGATGGAAATTGTAATTGTGTTCAAAAATAAATATGGAATTACAAGCTAAAAGATTTTAAAATAACAATAATTCTTAATTAAACTCGGAATGTCATATCATTTCATAGTATTTCCGTAAAAGCAAGTAAAATGATGAATAAACTACTGTTTAATAGGCTGGCCGAGTAATTATCATGCAAAGTTTGTAATAGAATTTAGTTTTGTCCCGTCTTCAAATCCTGGTAATATTTTTTCAATCGTAGATTAATATTGATAATCTTCACTTTTATTATTTTTTGTGTTTTACACCAACAGACTTAGCAAGAAACTTTTCACTATTACTAGTAAGGAAAGATATTTTTTAAATTGAAATAAAATGTAAAACACTGACAAAATGAAATATGTTTAAAGCACTTAAGATTTACTGATTATTATTCTTAATTGAACATTAGCTGTTATTGCTCCTATTCTCCCGATAATAAAAGAAACTAGTTTAAATCATAGTTTTACTACGTATACCTACGTCACATAAGACTAGTTACCTAGCAGTTGCTGCTTCCTATTGGCTGGTGGTAACAACAGGGAACAGGGAGTGCTGGTTCACACTTGGTTTGCCATCGCTGGCATTAAATGCTGCTGATAGCTATAATACAGAGTGATCTATATAAATCTTTGCAATATCAATAACTTATTTATTACTCCATCTGAAAGTGACTGTAAATTTTAAATTGCATTATATTGTCGAATTGGCTCCCGCAGAATCAGTTCCGGTGCCCTAACTGAAATTGAAATACAACTCCTCCGAAGGTCGTCCATGATTGCCTATTGTTAAGAGATTGAACTGTCACGACCTACGTAAATTTCACTTTTTAATGTGACCTAGGTTTTACTATTTCTACTACTGCTATTAATACTAAGCACTTCTACTACGGCTACCATTACTTTTTCAGCTACGACTACTACTATTATTTAATTTCTATTTCAAATTCAACAATAGTGCTACTCGTACTCACTCTCAAAACTATACTTCTGTAATATGCCGAAAAACCAGTCAAATGGGGAGCGCGGAAATCCAACGAGTTTCTATTTCCGTAAAGTCCCTAAGACTTTCAGAACGCGTATAATGAAAAAAGAATCTGACTTGTATTAGCTTTGTTCGTGAATTTTGTAAAATCATGAAAAATGCAAAACGAAAAAAAAAAATTTCCAAGCTATTTCTGTAAATTTTGTAGAATGCTGAAGAAGGAGCAATTATTTAAAAAAGAAAAAAAATATCACCACCCGAGAATCGAACCAGTGCCTCACTGCCAGCAATCCAATCGGCATCCACTAGATTAGGGGTGGCCAACTTTTTTGTATACGAGAGCCAATATTTGATGAGTGGTTGCGTCAAGGGTAGCACACGCTTAGCCAGAACCTAAATAAAACTAAACTTGGCATTTTTATGGCAATAATTGTGTACGTTCAAAAGTTCAACCCATTTTGTGTGTTCATATATAAGTGTAAACAATACAACACGGTACTCGCCAAGGACTGTGTATAATCGCCATTGCAATCAATGAATGATCTTTTCCAATCTTTCTGGTAGGAAAGAATCCCAATGCCATAAAGGTCTTGAGGTATGGAGTCGAAGAACTGTTTTACTACAGCTTTCACAGCCTCCACATCATCAAAGATTTTCTGAGAGAAAGATTTCTGAAGAACTCGAAACAGATGGTAGTCTGTAGGGGGTTTAGTCAGGGATGGATGGGCTTCTAACTAAAGTCCATCAATTTTTGACGGATTATGACCGCAGCATGTGGCCTGGTGTTATCATGGTGGGAAAATGACGAGGCCTGGGCGCTTCGATCGTAATGCGGTTCGCAGTCTGTCTACCTGTCAACAGTAGAAGGTATCATTGATAGTTTGTTTTGTTTTCAGGACTTCCTAGTGAATCAAGCCTTTGACATCCCATTGAAATTTAATATCACCTTTTTGGGATTACGCTGTAGTTTGGACGTCGATGGAGGTTGTTAGGAACACGATAGATAGTCCTTTGACGCTTTACGCTTCGAAACAGAACTCACTTCTCTTCACTCATGACAATGCGTGTCAATAGCCGCTCACTTTTGCACCGTGAAAGCATGGAAACACAGGTCACCACGCGCGAGTCCCGTCCCGTTGAGTTTCTCTCAGTTAATGTGGAACCTAACGTTCGAACTTTGTGATGAAATACAGGAATTCTAGGCATCTTTAACTGTTTCCCTGTGTTCCTGGAACGTTTCCGCTAATTTCTCTACCATTTGATTTGGGTTGTTTCGTCACTGATGGATGTCCAGATTGTCGTTGAATTTCTGTCTCCGTTCCTGAATTATCGAAACGCACCAACAAGATATGCTGTCCCTGTCTGCTCGTCCAAACTCACTGCCTGTGCCTGTTGCTGCTTTAAGGTTCCCTCGATTACGTGAGTATCGATTCACGCACTGACAATGCCA
Source organism: Lepisma saccharinum (assembly GCA_022664845.1). Classification (NCBI taxonomy): domain Eukaryota; kingdom Metazoa; phylum Arthropoda; class Insecta; order Zygentoma; family Lepismatidae; genus Lepisma; species Lepisma saccharinum. The sequence goes on from JAGDQP010002904.1 coordinate 43,857, forward strand.
TTTATGAGGTTAGTATTCCGATAAACTGTGAGATGTCAAAATGGCTAGACATTTTGCACTCAACCAATATTTAATTTATCAAATAATTTTACTACTCAGATAACAACATGGAGTTTTTGGTTGTAAATATAAGTTTTTAAAGTAAATTTGATTACATATTACAATTTAATATAGTTTTTATCCTACTGCGGGCCTTCCCGTCTACTAGATGTTGGAGTGGCATTTGTAATACAGTTAGTACAGGTCTTGAGACGTTGCACGCCAAATGCAAGCAGAACGTTTCTGCTCATTCCTCCCCTCCTAGTTTGCATTGCTTCCACCATGTGGCAAGCAAGCGACAAGACCTTCTCCCACGCTGCAAAAAGGTCTTCTGCTAGTTCCCTCATTTACTCGCAGTTTCTCTCTATCTGTTTGTGTGTGTGCGTGAGAGAGAGAGAGAGAAAGAAAGAGCGTATATATATATATATATATATATATATATATATATATATATATATATTGTGTGTGTGTGGCGAGCGTGCATATGTTCTTTCATACTTTCAACAGCGAAGTTACCACAGAATGCTGAATCTTATGCGTGACTTTCTGGATATTGGAGTGACTCCTTAGTGTTAGAGGATAAACGCCAGAGCAAATGTTATGCCCACCTCCAGTCTAATTCAATGTAGACCAAACTCAATTCTAACTTACTTTGCGACCCGTTTTTATTTAAGTTTTAAATCCTGAGTTATTCGTATAATAGTATACCGTACTCTGTATGTAATAGAAAATACTGCAAATAATATTTACTTTTTTGCAAGAATTAAGACATGGATAAAAAAAAATGAGCCACACAGGGATATCAAGCATAAAAAGCTGAGTTAGAATTGAACAGTTTGTCCATATTGGTTTAGACTGGAAGTGGACAAACGCGATTAAGTGTCCTCTTCCTGTCTTCACAAATTCATGAAATTTTTGGCAGCATCATCAGTCAGTCCAGTATTGCTTTTAGACAGAGGTCATTGTGGGCTACTCATGTCACTTTAATCGCGAATTCATAATTTTAAAGCAATTGCAGTGTACCGCCCTATTTCATATGCTGTATATATATATATATTGTTATGCTCATCAACTGAATCTATATATGAGGAAACCTGCTTTTATAAATAGTAATGTAATATTTTTTCTCAAATTTCCAAGACGTGTGTACTTTTCTTCTCGTAGTCCCCAATCCCCTCCCCCCCCCCATTTTAAATATTTTTCAAAAACTAATAGCACTATCAAAAATGTAAGTTCATAGCCCACTACAGCTTACAAATTTACACGAAATACAATGGACTGCGACCTCGAGATCTTGTCCATTGATGAGTAATACGTTTTCAAAGATTATGATGTCATTTTTAATTGAGGTCTCAGCACTCATCAATCGACAAGATTTCGAGATTGTTGTCCATTGTATTTCATGGTAATTTGTATATTCTAGTGCGCTATGAACTTACATTTTTGATAGTGCTCTTGGTTTTAGAAATATTTTGAACAATGTTAAAAGTGTATGTGGGGGAGAGCTTGTGAGGAACCCTCTTATTGGAACTTCCTGTCCAGAAGCGTAAATACTGTCTTTGAATATAACGAGGATATTATTCAATGCATGAATAAGATAGCGAAGATGAAGGAAGAGAAAAAATCAAACAATCCGTCGCCCTGAAGTACTCAAGAAAACACTTATTAGTAGTCATTTTCATTTATGGTTTTCTTTTCTTTTCTTTTTTTTAAAAAAAGTAAAATAATGCTTCTTGTGGAAATTTTGTTTAATCAACTTCAGAATTGAGAAATTGACTCTTGGCACAAAAGTCTATTTTTCACTTTGCTTTGAAACAAATATTAGGCATATTAAAGACCAAATTGATGATTCGAGTGAAACAACAGAAAATACAGACACGGTATCAAAAAGGAGAAAGAGTGAAAGAATGGAATGGGTAAGGAAAGCACGGGAAGTATGCGATGTGATTACTTGCGAAGCAAAATCCTTACATTCACATGGCACGTTATGGCAGCCACGCTGTTTACTCCAGAGAAATTTCCGGTTAATTTTTGCAATTTTCGAAAACAAACTGTGGAGAAATTATGTGTAATTTCCACACATTTCTTGACAAAGAAAATCTCTGTATTCAGTCCACTCGGCAGAAGAATGTCGATCAATATCAGAAGCTGTGGGCTTGTTCGACTTTATCGTTCAAAATAGTTTGGAGAAAACGTTTAGTGAATCTTCAAAGTTTCTAAAACTGATATTAACAATACCAATAACAGTGACACAAATTTCTAGTCACGAAAAATTGTGACAAACTATCAAATTCTATTCTCAATATTATAGCTACGACATTTTTCTGTTTTCTCAAAATCGTAACTAATTGATTTAACGCACCTTTATTTGAAAATATGGTCACTTTTGTGTCTGTGTTACATAATTACACTCTGCGTTGACTGATTGTGACTGATTAGCTACCCAATCCTCTCTCACATAGTGAAAGTCTAGGCCCGCAGCCAGGGTAGGCTGAGCCCCTTCAAATTTCCCAATACATATATTTAATTTTATGTATCTTTCGTAATTTTTCTTGACCCCTACTCTTTGTGGCTGGCGGCGGGCTTGAGTGCAACACCCAGTAGAGACAACCACCGTCCGCCGCTGAGGTAGATTCTGGGGTCTCAGCATCCCCCTTCCGTTTAGTGTCCTGCTTGCTCGCAAATTTACAGTGGAGAAAACAGTAGCGTAACGTTTAATTTCAAACACAATTTACTCTCCGGTATAATGGTGTACATTTTTCGTCACTTCTCAAAATCTGAAGTGTAATTTTTTCTTTCGCAATAAGGACACTGTGGTATTCAATTTGAGCCAGAGTGCACCTCAAAGGGCTAGACCAAAGGAAAGTCTACAGCGTCCTGACCGGGATTTGAACCCGGGTGACCCGATCATCAGTTAAACCGGTAAAATAGTTTCGGTGGACGTTGGTTGAATTGGAAATTTTCAATTTCAAGAAATGTAACGCGTACTACTCCTACATCATCTTGCAACCGTTTCAGCTGTCATACCAGATTAACATTTTTCTATAAGTTCTAGGCGGTACTATTAAGAAATTTCGTCCGAGCTTTCATATTCTGTCTGATTACGATGATATAGAGCAGTGAAAGTTATTACAGTATAGTAACTATTTATATCCATCATTTCAAATGTCCGATCCAACGATAAAGCAACCAGGTCTCTACACCTTGAGGTTCATATTAAAAACTTTTGGACACGGCTTAGCAACACTGACATCGGGGCGTTTGGGTGACAGGGAACACAAACAGTATTTTTCTATTATGTCGAATAATGATTGTGGCAAATTTAATGTTGCTACGTCTAACATAATAGAAACAATTTGAAAAATGAATTTTATAGGTTGGCAACACATAACTGGAGCGCTTCGGGACAGTGAAATCCCAAGAATTTTCCTACTGTATCCGACAATGTTTATGCCAATTTTTGGCGCAGATAGGTCTATCGAATTGAAAATAATGGGAACAATTGAATTGTTATAAAATAGGTGGGCAACAATGAACAACTGCACACATCAAAATTTTCCTGCGGCTCTGAGCTAGTCTAGCCAACACCGATACAACAACACATCAAGCACCTCTCCACACCTCGTGGTTCCTGATATTTCATTTCTACACACGGATGAACGAACGGACTGAGCGGTGTTGTATGATTCCTTTTTCTATAGCTTCGCTATCACGGAATATAAAATGTAAATTAAAACTTAAATTGAGCTATCAAAACTATTAATATTACGTTACTATTGCGTTTCATGAAAATAAAAAAGGTAATATGTCTGCCACTGGGATTCGAACCACCTGCGTTAAAAGTATAACAATTTAGAAGCAGAGCGCGCCAACCGATTACGCCACAATACCAGCAAGGTAGTGTGAAATACTGATAAGATCATAGTAAATTGAGACAGTGCACGCTTCAGTTTTTAGCTATTTCTGTTATTACAAAGACGTTTTTAAGGTTTAAATTTATTGAAGTGTTTTATGCATGTAAGCATATCCATTACATCAACTGATGACGTCTACATACTTTCTGTTCCTTGTTTTATTTCTTTAAACTTGCGAGTAACAGAACTTACGGGCCAGCCAAAGGAAGCTCTGAGTATAGGTTACGGGACTGTTTTACCGTGTGGAACGACTGTGAATTACAAAATAGTCGAGTGCTTCTCAACTGTCCCTTGGGTAACCCGCGCAATGACTCTGCATATGGTCCTTAATGTTAAACATTTTTTCACTGATAGACGCATTTCTATTACTTTACTCTGAGCAACCTACTTCAGAAATACATGTGAAATCTATGAGCAAAATTTGGAATTAAAAATTCCTTGGGTTACAAACAAAATTCCCTTGGCGGGAAAAACGAGGGAACTTTACAACTTGGTGCGATTTTTGGACTTGGAAATTTTTCTACGCTTGTTTGGCTGCATATGAGGACAATATTTTTCACAGAAATACGTTACGCAATTCTGCGTATTCTTGCAAGTCAGTGAATATATACGATGTTGTAATATATCTATTTTTTAGAAAAGAAATATCAGCTATAGACATGCGTCAAAACTTTTGTCCATAGCTGTACCTTTGTTTCTACTTTTTTTTACTATCTTATATATATATCTGGTAATAGGTATTAGAAATATGTCTTGCTAGTACCCTAGGAATTTTGATGTAACCTGGTAGGTACCTTCGTCACTCAAGGGTTAAAGAGAAATAGATATGAAAAATGTACACTAAAGAAAGCTTGTATCATATTGATCTCATCAGCTTCTGTGTTACGAGTGATAACACATGGAAGACTTTGTACTCCCACACTGCCTTGAGTTGCAACCCGAATGTGGTTCGGAACCGATGTTGATAGTAGGTGCGGTCCATTACAACTACGTGCTCGATTAAAACTTCAGTGCTCGGCCTAAGCCTTAGATGCCTAAAGGACATAAATAAAAATTCAAAAGAACTTCAATGGACGGTCAGAAAAAGAAAAAATCAAGGTAAACAATAAAGTGTGAGTCAATGAAAATATAGGAAAACAGTGGTGATGCGCGTAAGTACCAAATAATGACGAAGTAAACGATGTAATAAATGTGATTCAAAATTTTTAAAAAAACGCAAACAAAAATACCTTAAATTTTCATTAACATGGATGTTCCAGCACTTGATATTGGACTATTCTTTTTTTCGTTTACTACCACAAGAAAGTGAATTTTAAAATATGCTCGTAGTTTTGTTCATTTAAGCACTTTTTAAATATTTGCGAAGCTTTATTATAAATGTGATAAAATCCGGTCTGATGGAACCATTAGCATGGACAAATTTGAGGTGGTCTTGAAGGAATAGAAAATTAATGTTCCGTGATTTCGATGTGCAAGAAATTTTATTTTCAACCAGGTTGACAATACTAACTGGGCTTTGGAGGAAAACAAATCTTGCTGATCCTGCGGAAGACATAATTTTTCAGTTTTCTTGTTAAGTATGTAAAGTAGTTATGTAGGGTTAAGTATGTTACAGTCAATCATTATATTGTGTGCTTTGGTTTGGTCTAGGATACAAGACTGCAGTAGACATTCAGCAGTTATCAAACAGTTTGGAGAGATTTATTTGGGAATTTAAAGCAGAATGAAGCTTATTCCACAATCTACTTCAGATAATATGGTAACAAGACAATTTCTGTCACCTCAGCTACATTTCCTATATGCTTTGTTATAGTTTAATCATTGGGGATCGAGTCCCGAATCCTTGTAATTCTATCAGCACTCCGTTTTCGTGTGTGAAGGAGCCAAAGATACCTGGACTAACGTGTGACATGCTTAATGGAAAATACTTGTGTAGAGGTCAAAGAACTTTCCTTCTCAAGTAGTTCTGACCCCCAAGCAACTTTTAGATGCTGGGGTTTGCAAGTGTGTGTGTTAGTCTTTTTCTTTTTTTCAGTTAAATTCTAGGCAGAATGTTTTGGATTTCGTAGTGTGGCCTCTGTCCTTCTCTCATTAGCCGACTATTATGTTAATACTTAGACAGCAGTTTTCTTTAGTATGTAATTGGTTCTTTCATCTCTTTTTTAGTACATATGTATAAGTCTTTTTGAGCAACCTAAGGATGTCTGTATTCATGAATTGGCCATATATGGATTTCCATTGACTTTTTTTTTTTAATCTGGGGTGAGGATTTCTTTCACTCGTGTCTGTAGTTAATATCTGAGGGTGATTTATCTCCTTATATTTTCTTTGCTTTGATTGGTAGCAGTGATTCAGACAGCTGTCCTGTCCTGCGTTTTGGGGTTTTGTTTTAGTCCGTTACAGTGCACTAAGTTAAGGTTCAACATACAGCTAGACTGACCTACACTAGAACTTAAAACTATTGTATAATCTGAAACTCAAAACTATATAAAGTTTCAACATACTACTGCACAGACTATCAATGTAAAAATACACTGAAACTTAGTATTTTAAGTTCCTAGTTCAATATATTTATAGTGTGTGTTTATATAGTAATACACTGAAACTTATGTTTCAACATACTACTAGACTAAACTACACTAAAATTACTTATATACTCCGAAACTCGAAACTATATAAAGTTTCAACGTATTACTACACTTTTTTTTACAACGTATTACACAACAACTTTTTAGTTAAAATTAAAATCCCATTCGGAAACTGGTCCATTTCAATAGCCTATCAAAGAATACGCAAAATGAATTAATAGGTGAAGTATTGGTCAACGCTATTCACGAAAGAATAGGGAAAACTAGGTTCTTTTCATGTCAGGTGGACGAAACAACGGGCAAAGCCTACAAAGCGCAGTGTTCAGTTATCGTTAGGTTTGTAGACTCACAAGGTAAAGTTCAAGAACATTTTTTAGGCTTTCATGAACTCAAGGAAGATAGATCTGTTGAAGTGATGTGCGATTTGCTTGTCAGTCTTCTTAGTAAATATGATTTCAGGGGAAAACTCGCAGCGCAAACATACGATGGTGCCAGTGTTCTTTCAGGAGAAATTAGTGGTCTTCAAGCTCGCATGCGCGAGTTTGCTCCTCAAGCAATCTTTACTCACGGTTTTGCGCATCGATTAAATTTAGTGTTAACACAGAGTTGCAAAAACATTTATGTTGCTAAATTATTTTTCTCGACACTTCAGGATATACCGGGTTTCTTTCATAAATCATCAAAACGATCATCTGTGTTAGAACGCATTGTAGGTAAGCGAGTGCCAACTCACACTGAAATAAGATGGAATTCAAATTCAAAAATATTGTCAACAATTTTTAACGAGAGAACGAAGTTGGTTGACGTGTTTGGCGAAATAATGCGTCTCGAAACAAATGAAAAAGCGATTCGGCAAGCGGAAGGGTTTAAGAGAAAGCTCGAAGATTTTGAATTTGTTTTTGTTCTTGTCATTTTTAGTGATATTTTTGTCAAAACTGATTCCTTGTACAATGTCCTTCAAAAGAAACTTTCCGATATACAATTGTGTATGAAGGAAGTACAACAGTGTATCCAATTTCTAGACAAGTTTAGAAACGACGATAAAGCTACGGAATATATAGAACGAGCCGAAAAGGAAAGCGTAGGTAGTGGTAGCCTGAGAAATACAGCACACATTGACAGTGAGATACAAAATAAATCTTCGAAGTATAGACAAATATTCTTCCAGATAATTGACACAGTGAAAAATCAACTGAAACTTAGGTTTTCAGATTTGGATAAACTGGAGTTTCTGCAGCTGGCAGATACAAGTCGATTCACCACTTACGCTACTAACTTCCCAACCGATGTATTGCAATCGTTGATTTTAACATATGGATCCTATTTTAACACTGCCATTTACGCACCGAACTTGAAATTTAACAGGGACATCTTTCAAAACATTGAGTTGTTTACTTTGTTAAAATGCATAGTTGACGACGGAATGTGTGACGTAATCCCTGAGGCCTACAAACTGTTCGCTCTCATTGCAACTATCCCAGCAACGAGTGCTTCTGTTGAGAGAAGCTTCTCTTGTTTGAATAAAATTAAAACCCAAACAAGAACAACAATGACCCAAGACAGACTAACTGCGATGTCAACCATTTCAATCGAAAAGGAATTGCTTTTGCAATTAACGAAACAACCATCCTGGTATGATGATGTCATCACAAGGTATGCAAGACGCAAGGATCGACGAATTGATCTCCTCTTCAAATAACGTGAGTAATTGATTAATTTTCATTTTTGTTTTAGCATTTTAAGTTTAATTTTTAGACAAGTACATTTGTGTGACTTTCCGATCACATGAAGATTTTTCACTTATGTTTTTCACATACCATACGTTTATGTAGATGTTACATTCCCAATATGAAGTGTTTTAAGGCCTAAGCCAAAGTTGCCTAAAGGTCATAAATAAAAAGCTCAAATGATGTGTTTTAAAATTATATTTAGTTTTGATTGACTTTACGTGTCCGAAGCAACATTTTTTTGGAATTGATTTATAGCCTTTAGGCATCTATGGCTGAGACCGGGATATAATAGGGGAAATGATGCGAAAGAAGTCAGGCAAGGTCTAAGTTGAAGGTACAATCCTGTCATTTGCTTGGTATGACTGAGGAAATCCCTGAAAGAACTACGTCAGAGTCGTCCTCTGGTATCAAACTCAGGACCTGCCCAATGCAAAGTCAACGCTCTAGCAACTGAGCTACAGCCGCTCGGTAACACTTTTCGAAAATCATAATAGTGCAAATCAAGAAGAAAAGAAAAGTGGCCCAAAACATATCCCAGAATTTAGTGCCAAACCCGCAGGACGTTGTTCCAGAACGGCAGGCTCAACTCTGCTACGAAGTAAATCGCCGTTACGACTGGTGTTTTACTGTGTTTTTCCTCAGACCCACTAAGTGAACTTTTGTAGATATTAAGTGTAGAGATTCTAATCATTACTTCCTCATCCATTTTGTCGTAGCTCATTCTTGCCTATTCATGTCATGACACAAATTCAGACTAGCTAACTCTGAAAACCATGTCATATCAATGACAATGATCAATATAAATTATATAACTAAATAACCAGAATATTAATATCCAGTGAAGCTCTGTTTTGTGAAATGTTACTTCTTTCAGTGCCTCATCTGCTTTCTATGTCACGGGCCGCTACTGGTGTTCTATCAGTCAGAGACCTCAACCCCTCAAGAAGTCTGGGGTTGCGGGACAGACTTTTGGCCATCCATCCAGAATGTTTTCCTAGCCTTTGTTCCAGATCTTTTGGAACTTTCTTGGG